>JACEGR010006289.1:0-62473 GCA_014170235.1 Listronotus bonariensis
TACAAATCACTGTGTTTGTCGTGGTCTCTAACTATTGCTTAAAATTAAGTGTGAAAATAAACAAAGTTTTAAGTAAAACCACTGTGTAACATTAAGGAACTTGTAAGTTATCCATGCATATATATTTTTTTAACCTGTGAATATAGACAATCGACTGTACAGAAACAATTTTAAATATCTACTCAGCCTTCATCTCGTTTGAAAAAATAACGGAATTTCAGGTGATAAGGCTCGCACGTGCCGGTGCTATCGGCAGCAGCCAGGGCCGTAACGAGTTTCTCGTGCGGCTCGAACTTTTAAAAATGAGTATAAATAATTCAAGTAATAAGAACAATAACTTACCCCAACAAACTTCCCAATCACAAAGTCAAACAAATGTTCCTAAAAGCTATTCCTCAGTTACCAATCAATATCAATTCCCATCGAAAGAGCAGGCAATCGTTTTTAGTGCAATGGAAAATACTCCATTACAAGACTACCTAATTCCTTTAGGTACTCTGATTCAACCAAAAATATTCTCTTCTCATCCCGTTTATCTAATAACAGAATCTGTATGTACCTCTCAAATAAACAAATAGTTGACGATTTTATGAATAAGCACGGTTTTATTACCATAAGAGGCGAAGTTCTGAGGGCCCGTCGTCTTATAACACCAGCGGAAAGACTAGTTCTTTCCAACGTATGCCCAACAATTCCGCATACCCTACTTGTCAACGAATTACACAAAATGGGCCTCAACCTTGTCTCACCGATAACATTTCTTAAAATAAATGCCAATCTACCAGAATATAACCACATTTTAAGCTTTCGCAGACAAGTATATGTAAGCTCACATGACATACAAGTGCCAGACTCAATAGTTGTTGAGTTTGATAATACCTCATACAGAATATTTATTTCATCGGATGCAAAGAACTGCTATACCTGCAAAAAACCTGGACACTTAGCTTCAGCATGCACCGAATCCAGATCTACATATTCCACCATATCACAGAGTGATATTGGCACACCCATAGAACCCTCAATGATAGAAACCCACACAACCACAGCACCAGAACCTGTAAACAGTACTATCGCTCAGACAACCACTCCACCACTCAACCTACATGCTACATCAGCTCTCTCACAGCAATTAACCCCTCAACCAAACCAGTACTCCTCACCCAACGCTGCCCAACCAGGCTCAACCTCAAAGAAAAGTGAAACTCAGGAATCAAAAACTAAACGTACTATTAATGAAATACTCACTCCCGAAGCCGAGGCTACTAACAAAAAGTCCGATAATTTTGTAATACCAAAAGGTACTAGGTATCTGAAGAAATCAAAGTTTAATCAACCCACTCAACCTTCTATACAGTTACAACCAGCCAAAGAGTTCATAGACAACCATTCTCCACCATTTATTCTCAATTTCGACCAATTTAGCCTTCTTCTTAACAACACTGTAGGTTCATCAGATCCTATTGCAATAATTAAAGAATATACCCCGGATATGGTAGCCTTAACCCACTTACTAACACAAGTTTATCCTCACATCAACGACAGATCCACAAAAAGTAGAATCACCAAATTAAAAAAGAGGATCTTTTCATACCTGGGTGAGGAGGTTTCAGAATTTGAGAGCGACTCATCACAGGATTACATACCCTAAAGAAAACATTACTTTACATTATTGCTTCTAAAATGGCGTCAATTATTCAATGGAACATAAATGGTTTATTGCATCGCCTTGCTATGCTAAATATTATTATTGCTGACCACAACCCAGATATTATTTGTTTGCAGGAAACAAATCTCACACATCAAAAAACATACGAACCAAAAAATTTAACTGTTTTCGTAAAGATAGGCAAAACAATAATCACGCTAGTGGCGGTGTCGCCACACTGGTCAACAGATCGCTCGAAGCCAAAGAATTTCCTGTAATCACTAATTTAGAAGCTCTGGTTCTTAAAATCGATTTCACAAGCACATACTACATTTGCAACATCTATTTACCCCCAAATTCACGAGTAACTTACAACGACTTGCAGCAATTAATAGACCAAATACCTACACCTCGAATAATTGTCGGCGACTTCAACGGACATAACACAATGTGGGGGTCTCTACATTCAACTCCAACAGGAAAGATAATAGAAAATTTATTAACATCCCTTCCACTGAATTTTTTAAATGATGGCTCGGCAACGAGATTTAGTACAACCACAGGAGAATCATCGGCTATTGATTTAAGTTTATGCGACCCTGCTATTACTCCTCGTCTTTCCTGGGAAGTTTTACCTTACACTTATGGTAGCGATCATTATCCGATTAAGATTGTGGATTCCTCTTCTTTAAAATACTCCCCACAATTACATATGCCTAAATGGAGAACTGAATCAGCTAACTGGTCAGAATACTCAAACTATATTACAACAGCCATGGCAGAGTGCGAATTTACCAACAACATCGACACAACACTAGCAAATTTTAATAATATTATCAAAAGGAGTGCAGAGCTTTTTATCGGAAAAACAAAAACATTAAAAAATCATCTTCCAGTTCCATGGTGGAATAAAGAGTGTGAAAAGACCATACGCGATAGCAAAACAGCTTTAAACAAATATAAGAAGCATAAAACTACTGACAACAAAATAGAATTCAAGCGGCTAAAAGCAAAGGCACAATTAGTAATAAACTCATCTAAAAGAGATCTTGGAATAAATATGTCTCCGAAATAAATAGCTCTACTCCCATGAACGAAGTCTGGAAAAAAGTAAAGAAAATATCCGGCCTTAAATATATACCTCAAATAAATTCTCTTAAGATTAACGATAAACTTACCTTTTCCTCACAAGGAATTGCAAATATTCTAGCAACCACCTACAAAAAACATTCATCTAACAATAATTATAATGCCACTTTTTTAAGCAACAAAATAGAAAGAGAACTCGCTAACTTATCACTGGAAGAAACCGAGGAAAATCCCATTAACCTGCAACTGACGTTCCAGGAACTTTGCAACTCTCTTAATGATCTCAAAAACACCAGTCCAGGTCCAGACGATATACCTGCAATATTTCTAAAACACCTGCCGACCCAAGCACAACACCATCTTCTTAAGATATAGAACCACATTTGGACTAAACGTAAATACCCTACATTATGGCAACAAGCTACAATTCTTCCATTCCTAAAGAACAAAAAATCTCGCGTTGATCCTGAATCTTATAGGCCAATTTCATTGACGTGCGCTATGGGCAAATTATTGGAAAAGATAATAAACGCCAGATTAATGTGGACACTAGAAAAATCTACTCTTTTAATTAATGAACAAAACGGATTTAGACAGGGCAGATCCGCTATCGACAATATTCTAGACTTAGAAAGTGATATTCACGAAGCTCTGGCGACTAAACAACAATGCATTGCTATTTTCTTTGACCTAAAACGAGCTTTTAATACCTGTTGGAGGCGCTACATACTAGAAAGGTTACATTCCTGGAACATAAGAAGCAACTGTCTAGCATATATTTAAAATTTTCTTCAAAACAGATCTTTTAAGGTAAGAGTTAACAACTATTTTTCTGATACTCACACAGAGGAAAACGGTACACCGCAAGGCTCCATAATCAGCCCCACGTTATTCCTGATTGCAATTAATGATATAATCAACAACTTACAAAAACCCTTAAAGGCTCGATTATATGCCGATGATCTAGTTGTTTATATTAAAGGAAAAAATATAACCCAAATGACTGCTTTGCTGCAAACATTCCTACAACAACTAGAATCATGGTTACAGAACACAGGATTCCAGTTTTCAGCAGCAAAAACAACAGCTATTATATTCTCCAAAAAGTCATAAATCACACACCTATACTATGATTACATAACACAAACCTATCGTTCAAATCTTCTGTAAAATTCCTAGGCATGTGGTTTGATCAAAAACTTAACTGCAAAGAACATATACGACAACTAACACTAACTTGCAACAAAAGACTTAATTTGTTAAAAACACTCTGCAACCGTAACTGGGGAGCCGATTACGCCACTCTACTTTTACTTTATAAATCTCTCATTAGATCTAAGATAGACTACGGCTCTATCGCATACGCCTCGGCAAGTAAATCTACACTGAAACCACTGGACTCGATACACAACGCCGCTCTCAGGATTGCCCTTGGTGCTTTTCGCACTACCCCAATAGAAAGTATTTACAGTGAAACTGGTGAAACATCGCTACACCACAGACGTATGCTTCTGACATTAACACACGCGACATCAATTGCCACAAATATAAATAAACCATTGGCCGATAATACGTTTACAGAAAAATATACAAATTACTTTAATAATAAACCATATTCTGCAAAGCCCTACTACGAAAGAATTCGAACGTACCTTAATCATCTTGATACCGAGTTTCCAGCAGTTTTTCCCGAGAATATCGATCATCCACCACCATGGACAATAAACGTTCCTGAATGCAACACCTCTCTAACATCTTTCGATAAACATAACACCAGTAATACAGTAATCTTAAACGCATTAAATAGTTTAGTTGATACAAAATAAACTCCTTCGCAAAAGTATTTACCGACGGCTCAAAATCTGAGAATGGAGTTGGCGCCGCATTTGTATCACCGTACTCCACCTTCATGTTTAAATTTCCATCCCACACTAGTATATTCACTGCGGAACTTTACGCTCTGTACCAAGCACTAAAACATATAAACTTGTCCACTTTTTCAAAAATTTTACTTCTTACTGACTCTCTTAGTTCCCTCCTAGCAATCCAACACCTATACCCAAAACATCCAGTGGAAAAATTAATCAAAACAGAACTTTTACGAGCTCAGGAACATAATAAAAATATCGAATTTATTTGGATACCTTCGCACATCGGTATTCCGGGAAATGAAGATGCAGATGAAAGTGCGCAAAGTGCAATAACTAGTGCGAACGCCGAACTGTCTCGCGTTAGTGCGCCCGGAGACATTAAGTCATTTTTAAAACCATAGTGTTACGCCAATGGAAAAATGAATGGGATATTTCGAGAACCAAGCTTAGATCAATTAAAGACGATGTTAATCCATGGAAGCCTAGAACCAGCAACCGACGTTTACAGGTTATTTTCACACGCCTTCGTCTAGGGTACACGAGATTTACCCATTCCTACTTATTTTCTAATAGTGACCCACCCCTGTGTGAAACATGTAATCTAACAAACAGCATCTCTCACATATTAATTAACTGTCCTAAATACGTTAGAGAACGATTGTCTTACAATATCCCAAACAGCCTTCTACAACTTCTTGGAAAAAGACTGCCCAGTGGAAAACTTGGTGAACTATCTTAAAGCCATAGACATCTTAAACAAACTCTAATCCTAATTTATTGTACTTAGCTTATTTTACTCTCGCTAATAACCTTAAGGTGGATGCGACTTTTTTTCAAATAAAAAAAAATATTTGAATCAAAAGTTTTAAAACTTATGCTTTAATCTTTAGGATATTCTAAAAATAATTTAACATTAAATGTTAAATAGTCTAAATATCCCTAACATTAAAGCTTAAATTTTAGGATTTTAAACCAAAATTTTAAATAACTTTTAAAATTTTTGTTTGATTTTATCCTGACAACGGTGGGAGACTTGCCAACAATAAAACGTCGACGTTTGTTTTTTTTAAGTATCTTATTTAATTTTTTTTGGGTTTTTAAAGGGTTTGTTCTTTATTCTGATTTAGGAAAAGCGGTCCTATTTGGCGTGTTCCAAATAAATACCATTAAATAAATAAATACGCTAAGCCAATATACAGTGTGTCAACGTAGTTTGGTGTCAAATGGAAAACTTTTTATTATTAATCTTACGAAAAAGTTATTCTCTATAAGTGGTTATTTGCTCAAGAGTAAAGTACCAGTATATTTTCTCATTCCAAAAATTTAAATAAAGAGAAGATATTTACAATTATTTTTAAGTATGCAATTTTGTTTATTTTCAGAAAAAAATATTAATTAAAAAATTTCCTACGATAATGGTGAAAATTTAGGATTTTACATTAGTGCAATACACTGCAAGTCTATAAATTTTATAGAACAATTTTAAATATATTTTTTAAAATATAGTGGTTAATAAAAAAAAGAATATACAATGTACTAATGTACAAACTCAAATTTTCTCGATTTTTGTAGAAAAAAATCCATATAAACAAAATTTTACATTTAAAAGTAGATTTTTAGTCATAACTTATTTTCTCCTATCAGCAAAAAAGAGGTACTTTACTCTTAAGCAGAAATTACATTTTTTGTCACACCTCGTATATGCCTAACACAATTTAATACCTGATGATTGGATTTTGGGTTTTTGGACCACGCATAGTTTTATAAGGCATAACTTTTTGTTTGTAAAATTAACAATAAAAAGTTTTCCATTTGACGCTATCTTACGGAGACACACTATAGAATATAATATTGAACGTAAAATTGTTAATACACCAATGACAATATGGGTCGCATATTACCCCATGAAAAATCTAGGTCATTTTAAAGTTTGAACGGCAAAAACACAAATGCAAAATCTAATTTGATTTTTTAGCTGTTTTGTGACCTTATCAATGCTTTTTAAAATACATTTTTGCACCATCTCTATTAGATTCTCATGATTATTCTTCAAAGTATTACTGGTGTGGACAGTGCAGTATTAACCATTAGGCTGACTGGGCTACAGCCTAGGGCGCCACGAAAAAATAGGCGCCAGGCAGGGAAGTCGGCTGGAGATTGATGGTGACTAATTTCTCTGTGAATAAGGTGCTTTGGAATGAAATAGACTTGAAAAGAGAGAATACCCTTTTTTTGGTCATCAAAATTTCGGGTGGTGAAGTAAGACGCCTGGCACTCAAAATAGGCGCTACGGAGAAAAGGACCTTTTATTTTTTGGTGGCAAATAGGCGCTCCAGAAATTTTAGCCTAGGGCGCCTTGAACAGTTAATACGGCCCTGTATGTGGAGTAAAGCATAAAGATTTTTAATTTTGTTTTATCGGTCTGTTTAGTATATCTTTGTGTTTTTGAAAACTGTGTCCCAGTTCTACGATTATTTTTTTATTATTTGTATACGTAACAATTATATGCGGCATCTTAAATTGTTTAAGCTTTCTGGTTATTTTTACAGTATGTACTGTCTCTTTAGGTTTCTGGAAGACACAAAATCCTATTTTTTTAATATCCGGTAATACACTTCATTTTAAATTTTCTGATGAAATTTATTATAATAAAATACATTGCACTAATGTGCAAACCTAAATTTTCACCATTCTTGCAGAACAAAAATTCAAAAATATTTTTTTGTGAATAAACAAAATTGCATATTTAAAAGTATTTTTTAATTCTAAACATCTTTTTTTGTAACAACTTTCGATATAAGTAAAAATACAGGTAATTTACTCTTAAGCAAAAATTATATTTTTGGCCAAACCTCGTAGATGCCTAATAAAATTTAATATCTGAAGGTCGCTTTTAGATTTTAAACCATGCAGAACTTTAGTACATAAGAACAATTTTTTGTAAAATTAATAATAAAAAGTTTTCCATATGACGCAGAGTTACGTAGACTCACTGTATGACCAATCGGAGTTAAATTTTGTATATATCAGTTCTGGACCATTAGACCAGTTTTCCCAAAAGAACGTTTAAAGATTCCAAAATTTTTAGTCGATTTTTCTCTTGTAACGCATATCCTGGGACACACTATATAAGCAGATTTAAATAAAATTCGAAAATTTAGTATAAGACAAGAGTCGTAATATCTGATGCGAACACTAAAAAGGGCTTTAGACTGACATAAAGTTGTTGCGAAGGTCATTCTCTATTCTAATGGCGGATATCCGTACCGGATATGGCTGTTTTAATAGGCAAAACCAAATTAAGGGATCACTTGTTTAACAGATTGCGTAGTGCTAAGAGGCAAGAGCATGATTAGAATTTGTCTTTGAAATGATTAAACCGCTGCAAATTCTCTTCCTTTAATCAAATGTCTTGAATAAGATTTAACGTGTTGGTTTTTTTTACTGGCAATCGTGTCCTAAAGTTGTTTAAAATCACTGCTAAAGTATTTCCCTTCGTTATTTTTTTTTTTTGTAGATGTGTAAATCCTAAATTTATTGCATATTAAAAAGACATACAGTAAGGCCCTAATGTTTGTCCCCGCTCTAACTTTATAACCTTTTGGTATATTTTCATGAAACCTGAAACGATAATTTACGACTAAAATCTGCATTTTTATGACATATTAATGGTAGTTTAAATGTGATAATCACAGCTAAGTGCAATTTTGAATTATTTGGAAGAAGGGGTCTCGTGTCATATCATTTTAAAGCTCCTGATGGGTACTTTATATCTCCAGAATTTAAAGCGGGTACCTTGATTACAAAATGGCAATACATTGATAGTTACCTGAATACCATTTTTAGATGACCATATTTGCGAAAACTAATTTAGTTTAATGTGTTAATTGTGGTATTTTCTTAAAGCTCTTTAACGGATTTTTAAATTTTAAATAATTTATATACAGAGTTTTTCTTAAAAAAATATATATACTTTTTAAGCCCTTAATATTATCACCAGGGTCACCATTACAAAGGTCTTTAAAAGGATTTAAGAAAATACTACATTAAATACATTAGCCTTTGTTAGTTTTGAAAATATGGCCATCTATATATAGGGTGATCAAACTTAAGTCGGCACCATTGCTAAATTCCTTATTATTGGAGATACAAAGTCGGTTAAATTAATAAAGTTGTAGTATTGTTTCCGCTAATTAACGTGCTGCCAGCAGAAAAACGATTAAACATAAGGTTTTCCTCTTATTAACAAAATGTTTTTTTTTTTAATTCACACCCTGTATAATATATTACCATTTGAAAAATCTATTAAAAAGTTTAAAAAAATTTACATGTGATTTATCCAGTTTCGGAAATACGGCAATTATTTAAAAAAAAAATTAATTTTAAATTTATCCTCTAGATTTTCCATGGAGAAAAATGAATTGAATAATAGTAATATATTTTTTTATGTTTTATTATTTATTTTTGGTGAAGTGGCACTTCACTTACCACACCTAAATAGCCGCCACTGCCAGGTGACCTAAATGAAGCATAAAGTATTTTTAGTGGAATAAAACGTTTAACCTAAAATATCTTAAAAACGGTAGCTATGTTTATTAAGTATACCTACTTTTTTATTCAAAAAATATAAGAAAATTAAAAATTCTTTTCTAAAGCTATAGTATACCGGGGTAAAAAAAAGTTTGGCAATTCTAACATATACGTGAGTAGATTTTACTAAGGAAACATTTAAATATAATCGTGCAATATGGATCGCATAAATGGTTACAGAGTGCGAGGTCCGATGCAGCGTACTCTCTCGCCGTCGCGCACCAATGCTATTGATATGAATATACCAACAAGCTGTGAATCAGAGCGGACCTCGTACAGCGACGCTTGTCTAATCCGCGACGGCGTTCGCTCCGACGTCCAGATATGTCAGCGACGTGGTACGGCAGCAGGTCGTGGTACACATCTGGACGCGGCTTAACATACTACAATCTTAAAAAATTTCACCAATGGAAATGGTGCGGGGTCCCTTATCGGAGGGCGTTGTTTATAAATATTTCTATAATTATATAACTTTATTAGGAATTTTTTCATCGAGGAGGCGACACTAAATATTTTACATATTTTATCAAAAAGTTGTTTTTTACTGTTAAATTATGTACAGTGTGGGCCAAATTAAACTGGTACACTTTTTAGCTAATAATAACTTTTTATCTGTTGTGTCCATCTTTTTATAGGGCTAATAGGTAGATATGTTTTTTCTAGGTTTGTCAATTTTGGTCGAATAGATTTAGTCAGGACCGGACTTACAGGACTTTTTCCAAAATAATGCATTTAACTTCTTTGCGAAATAAATCGAATCTGTCTACAATTAGGCCGATCCGTTTAATTTTAATTAATTTACTGCTAAGTTGTGTCAGCTTTCAACTCAGGAACCATGGTCACATCATATTTTTGATTTTCAAAGCACACTAAAAAAGTTTCCTGTTAAAATCGAGGAAAATGCATGGTTTTTGAGGCGCATCCTTTACCAAGAATAATCATAATCTCTTAAATTATTGACATTTTCCATGGTTTGTCTACAAGAAATACGTATTAGCTCAATTGTAGCTAGATTTCGATTTCTATAGCAACGAGGTTAAATGCATCATTTTGGAAAAACTCCCGTAAGTCCGGTCCTGACTAAATCTATGCGACTAAAATTGACAAACCTAGAGAAAATATATCTGCCTATTAGCCTTGTAAAAATTAAAATATTGGCGCAACAAATAAAAAGTAATTGTTGCTTAAAAAGTGTACAAGATTAATTTGGCTCACGCTGTATAGGCAATACGAAATTACCGTGCCAAGAAATAATTTGTATTCATTTACGGCAAGACGATTTATCCTATTAACAAAATATTAGAAGGTAAATTTGTTTAAACTTAACGGGAAATTAAAAAAGTATTTTTATTTAAATAAATACAGTCGGCGTGCCAGTTTTTCCTAAAAGTATTTAACTTAAACACCTTATGGACGTTACTGGAAATTATGTTTTTGTATGCCAAACATGTCTTTAATACATAAGAGACATCTTTCAATTTTTTAAATAATATTTTAATTGGTATGAAAGTTAAAATTAAGAAATAAATATGTTTTTTTTTAGTTTTCAACAGAATGTGGTTTAAAAAGGAAGAAGTTAATATATGTGTTTCTCTAATTTTGTCAGATGAAGTTACAAGACATTTTGTATATTTAAAGTCGACTTTTTTTAGTAATTTCTAGCTTTATTTTTACTATCTAAACAATTTCTTTTAAAATACTTTGTCGTCAACTTACAGAGTTTCACTGAAACAAATTTTAATTATCCTAAACTATCTGTAGACAAGCTTGTTTGAAGTTGACAAAACTTTCTTTTGAATTAGATTACTTTAGTTTCAACACTTCTGTTTCTATTACTATTTCTAGCTGGAATTTTGTTCACATACGAAGAAAACTTTGAAACACATACCTATTCCTTTATTTAATTAAAGTGGGTGGTCATGCTAAAGTTTGTTAAATTTAGGGTAATAAAAAATGTTGGTTATATTAAATAAAGAAAAATGTACATTAAGCTTCCTGTTTTTAAATGTACAATCTACAGGGTGTCCGGATTTTATTGCAACTGCAGGGTATTGAGATATAGACTTACAGTTTTTTAATGTGTTGCTACTTTTTGATAAAAAGAAAGAAAAAGATTTTTATGACCATCTTTGTTTTTGAAATACAGGGTGAACTTTTTATTATTTTTTTTGTTTTTGGAATTATCCCGTAATACGGTTTTTTAAATCTTTGAGACAGGCCAAGAATGCCTACGTATAAGTATCGAAGTACGATGGGTGTCGGGTTATTAGATGTTTAAACCATCTTTTTCCTTACTTTGTTAACGTTGTCCAAGCCCTAAAACATGCAGTTTTTTTATCTTACAAACTCTTTTAGGCAACGCGCGTAACCTCGGATGTTATTTTTAAAGAGCTTCTACCTAAAAATATCTGTTTAGCCGGGTATTCGACTTTGGGTCACCTGGGTACAGTAGAGGTACGCCAATCTCTGCGCTGCGCTGCCGAGAAGTCATAACCTTGTAACAAAAGAAAAAAACTAATATTAGTAGACATTTTTAAGCAAATTGTGCAGCTTTTTTTTATTTAATTATTTTAAATACTAAAGCAAATATAGTTTTTTTATAGAACACCCTGTTTGTTTTTAATTCCCTAGTAATAGCTAAAAGAAGATTTTTAAAAATAAATAATTTCTAGTAGTTACCTAATAATGACAATGACATCCTTATACACACTTACCCTTGTTTTAAATTTCTAATAGATTAATATAATATAAAATAGGGGTTTTCATTTGAAAAAATTGACTTTTAAGGTTTTTAGTCTATTTAATTTTAACGATATTATTTTACCACCTTATATTTAACAATTACTAAAATACCAATACAATCCACTAAAAAGGTTATTTGTCTATAGGGAACTGGATTTCAATCCCAATCTATTAAGGGCTTTTCTTTAGAAAATATTGATAACTAGAAATTTAAAATAAGTAACTATATAAACTAAAAATTGACGTTTTGGTGGCAAGTCTGCCACCGTTGTCAGGATAAAATTAAATAAAAATTAACAAATATAAAGTTAGCTAATATTTTGATTTAATTTTTTTTGTTAATTCAAGCTTTATTTTAAGGATATTTTAAAATCGTAGCATTTAAATGTAATGTTTTCTAGTTACTTATATTAATTTTTTTGGGTGTTTGGGAGGTTTTTTCTTAATTTTGTTTAAGGAAAATCGATAAGATTTGGCTTTTTTCCAAATAAGTACCGTCAATTAAAATCATAGAGACGTAAGGAATGAAAAATATGTAACATGGGCAACCTTGTATATGTAGAGGGTGTCAAGTTATAAATTTACACCTCCTTCTAACTTTTTTTATTTTTTCTCGTACATAACAAGTAATGAAATCAGTATGTTAAGTTAATTCTATAGATTATAAATCAATTAAATAAGTTTTAAATATCTTTATAAATATACCGGGTAGGTAAAAAGTATGATTTAAGTGGAAGACCCTGTATATTATATTACTAATAAAAAGATTTTTTAATTAGCTTTAGGTAATATATCTATCTCCATTAGTCTCGGAAATATGGTTAGCCAAATCTAGAGAATAAGTGTAAATTTTACTTATGTAGGTAAGTTATACATACAAGTATTGTGGCAATTTTTGTCTTATAATTTATTTATGGTCATATTTCCAGAACCATTGAAGATAGACCCATAAAATATGGTATTTTTTTACCGCTCTTTAAATTATCTTTTTAATGGTGATTTAATATACAAGGTGTTCCATTTAAAAAAACTTTTGTCATCCTTGTATATGTTCAGAGAAAAAAGAATTCTAATTAAAGATACCGACACTACAGAATCATCCTAACAAAATGGTGTTTAAATTTTTTTATACGTTAAAATATAAAAATTATGATTTAGATTTGCATGGCCATATTTCGTAAACTAATTAGGATAAGGTGTGGTTATTTTTTAAAAATATTTATTGGATTTGTTTAATGGTAAAATAATATGTAGGGTGTTTTATTAAAAAAATTGCTCATTTTGTCGTACCCTGTATATCTCAAGAAATAATAAAAATCTAATTACTAATTCGAAAACTACGGAACTAACTAATATTTTAAATTATTGTGTAGCATAAAATATAAAAAATAACGGGGGTGTAAGTGTATTACTTGACACCCGGAACATATATTTTTAATCAAATCGTTAATAATAGAGAGTCTTAACATCTATAATTAATAGTTTAAAAAACTAAAAAACACGCTTTTATATGCAACCGAACTAAAAATTAAAAAATAATTTTTCATTAAAAAAAATATTTTCACTTCATAGTAAAAAGCGTGGGGTGCTTAATATATTAAATGTTATAATTATTATATTTGCCAATATCTATGATGGAAAAGTTATGAAAAAATAGTAAAATGCACCCCACGCTTTTTACTATGAAGTGAAAATATTTTTTTAATGAAAAATTATTTTTTAATTTTTAGTTCGGTTGCATATAAAAGCGTGTTTTTTAGTTTTTTAAACTATTAATTATTTTTCATTTTTAGTTCGTTATATTGCACAAAATTCTTAATATAACAGTAAATTAGAACATACTAATTAATTAAGCAGCAAAAAGAAAATAACCAGCCCCCTATGAAATGACAATGGTAGCAAATTTTAAAATTTGCAAAAGATTGCAACTCACTAAAAAATTTCTTCTTCATTAAGTAGCAAAGTTTCAAATTTTGCCAACAGATGGCACTCAGGAAATGTTTGGACCGTTGTCAACACTTTGCAATCCACTAAAAAATTTCTTCCTCATTTAATAGCAAAGTTTGAAATTTTTCCAACAGATGTAGGATGCCATGTTGGTGTTGTTTTTATAATATAATGGAATTTTTTTCCTGGCGATTAAAAAAGATAAAGGGATACTGTTTGCAGATTATTGCATTGTCATGGGTCCTTAATACGTGTGCAAAGTTTCAAAGAAATCGAATAGCTGGAAGTTGGTTAAAAATTAGGCTCAAAGATTCCGTTACATAGGCAGCCAGATGGATAGATTGATAGATAGATAGATAGTTACAACCCAAGTTAATAAAAGCGTGTTAAAAAGTATACAAAATCCGTAGTTTTGTGTTTTTTTTAATTAAAAATGGTTTATTAAACGATTTTTGTATTTAAACCGTTGGATATACCAAAAACTCTTATCTGGAATTTTTAAAAACGCAAAATTTGTGAATACCTAAAGCCGTTTTCAGACTTGCAACAATTCGCCAAACATTCGTCCAAACAATCAACTTATTTGCGTGCTCCTTTGATACAAAAACCGACAAGCTTTAAATCACCAGGGAATTATATGTCCAGCCCTTGAAACAACGTAAATTCCATCCACGTCCACGTTCGCACTGTGGGGTTATGTGGCGAGCTATTCGGCGCGGCGAATTGTTGCAAGTCTGGACGCAGCATAATATGTACCAGACCCTATTAAAAATATGTAAATTTTTGTCAAATTGGAAAAAAAACTTTTATGAAAAGGCTATCTGGTTTTTTGTCCATAAAATTGTAAATTTTTGAGCTACTTAAAGTTACCAAAAAAACCTTTAAAGTATTTAACTTTCTTTTAATAAAGTAATCTAGCTATCAAATAAACATCTGCAGTATAACATGCCTTCGAGGAAAGAAAAAAAACTGGTATAAGGTACAGGCAAACAGATTTGCTTTATTTCCATTTTATTTTAAAACACGTTCTGAACAAAATCAGCCATGTAATTGAAAATGTTTGTAAGAAATCTTTGCGTGCGAGAAAGCGAGTTTCCTTCAGGAAAGAAAATAAATTACCGTCAGTTTTATATGTTGTAAAGTTTCTGATGGTTTCGGGATAGCAACTTTCGTGGAAGAACAATTGTAAATATTGTGGTAATAAATTTCTAAAAAGGAAAAAGAAAGGATCGTGGCAGGTGTCGTCCGGTGCAGAATTCCCCTGGTTTATCTTTTGTTTGGGCCGCGGTAAAAGAAAATATTTATACCATATATTTATAGCTGGCTATTCTATACGAGTTCTTTATAGGCGACCTTTAAACGGTTACCTACAAATCTAAGTAACAATAAAAAAGAAATAAAAAGAATATGTCTGTAAGGAGGCTTTATCTCTTTGTAAATATGTATTGGACCTGGGTTAATAATTTTTTAAACTAAAAAAAAATGTATATATATATATATATATATATATATATATATATATATATATATATATATATATATATTTATATATATATATATATATATATATATATATATATATATATAAATATATATATATATATATATATATATATATATATATATATATATATATATATATATATATATATATATATATATATATATATATACATATAAATATATATATATATATATATATATATATATATATATATATATATATATACATATATATATATATATATATATATATATATATATATATATATATAATAGGATAAAACCCATTAAAAAGTACAAAATATAACAAAAATTAAAAAAAAAGAATAAATTACTGACGATCTTAGGTAAGTAACAGGGAAGGTGTGGTGGTTAAAGGTAAATACGGTTTTTCTCGATTTTCGACTGCAATTTTTATGAATTAAGGTATAACGGCAAAGTTTAAGGTAATAAAAATATTTACAAGTTTTGTATTTACGCTTTTGTTACATTACCCCAAAATCAATGTGAAATATTTAAATAACCAAGTTTCTGTTTTTTGTCTTTAAATAAAAAATAATTATTTAGGCACAATTTGGTAAAAACTTTATATAGGTGTGGAAACGAACTCGCCGACCATGGGGAATAAAAGAATAGTAAATATTCAAGGTGGGATTTGAGGTGCTCGCGTCGCTGTCAAACGAAAGGCGGAAGCGGTAGGCAAGGGGTCCCTGATCTCGTTCTATATACTAGCGCCTGTTGCAGCGGTGAAATGTAGAGGAGTACATAGCAGAATGGTGAAAGGGATTCATTGCATTAATGTAGTTGTCGTGGTATAATATTGTCAGAAAAATATAGATTATGCGCGCCGCAAAAGTACAGGAAATTGTAGCTAAGTCATTAATAATTTTTATGCATGAGTGTACCCGATGACAGATCTTCCAACTAAATTCTATCACATTATTTTGTAGGTTTTTATCCGGCAACGTCACTTACGCGCCAGTATAACCTAAGTTATATACTTTTTCAGATCAAATTACTAGCTACTAAAACATTTTAAAAACTTTGTTTGCACATACCACAGTGTCTGCTAAAAATTATTGCATTCCATGCCTTTTCTACCTATTTTTCTTCAAAAAACTAAACATGCACCACATTACGACCTTATTTTAATGATTTCAATAATTGCTTAATCAGTAGAAACACAACAAAGACGCGACTTTTTCAGAAAAATAAGTAACATAAAGCTAAAAGAAAAGATATTTTAAAGTTTAAAACACCGTGATACACACAAAATTGCTTTTACATTAATTAAATACCAATAAAACATTACATATTAATAGCTATACGCCAACTCAACGAGAGTTTTGAAAGCGCGCTGTGCTGTTAAAAAAACAAAAGAAGAATAAAGAGTTATTGCAAGTTGCCTTGCTAGGAGGATTTGATATTATTATAAGCGCTTATATCGCTTAGAGTAGAATGTGCGGTTTTTTAATTAGCAAACTTTACACATTTATGGGTTTATACAGCCTTTCCAAGCCCTTTAAAATTGAACATCGTAGGTTATACCGTTCAGGTACCATCGCCATTTTTCTAGAAAAAATGTCATTTTTATGAAACACGCTACGGGTTGCATTTTTCAAGTTAGCGACCTAAAAATTTTAGTATCTATGCGACTCTATAACCTTCTAAAGCCTTTTGAAACTGGGTACTGTAGGTGGTACCGTTCGGGTACCGTTGCTATTTTTAGCAATAAACCGGGTCATTTTCGGATGGCATTTTGACCATAAGGACCCAAACTACTTAATAATCATCATAATGATCCTTCATTTACAGAAAGGCTTCTCTCTCTTGCCCATCGTCGGGCTGTGGGAGATTTATCGCTTTTTATAGGTACTTCCATGGCTTCTGCTCTGAAGAATTGTCTAGTATAGTTCCTCCACTCATGGTTCCCAACAGAGAAACTCGTGGTTCCGCGCGTATGCATCCCTATACGGTCCAACTGGACAGGCCCCGAACTTCTCACTTTGTTCGTTCTTTTATCCCTAGAGTTTCTAGATTGTGGAACCTGCTGCCCGCGGAGGTCTTTCCTTTCCCCCAAATCTTCAAGTATTTAAGTCCCGTGTGAACAAACTCCCTCTTACCTCGCTTCAGACACCCACGGTACGTTAGTATTTAGGCTTCAAGCCTTCGTGGCTTGTCCAAAGATAAAAAAAAAATCAAAATAACACTAAAGTATAGGACATATCTAGAAGAACAAACCTTTTATAAGAATTCCTGCTAGAAATGGTTAAAAAAAGCAAAAATACCACAAAGTTTATTTCTTACGCTCTCCAATGGTTTTATGGGTTTCATTAAAAAAATAGTGCGGTATTTTAAAAATTCAACATCAGAAACCAATTCTACTATAAAAGTTTTTACATATTGCAAATTTTTAGTTTTTCAGGTATTATGCAGAGTGAGTCAAAAAGTTAGGAAAATTAAACATTGCCAGATCGCCTTTTTAAAATTAGCTACTTTAATTTTTGCACAAGCTGTTTCTTTACTATCTATTAAATACCAAAAAATTTCACTATCGTAGGTGGTACCGTTTGGGTACCACTGCCATTTTTCCGCAAGAAATGGGTAATTTTTTAATTTTTTTTCGTCGCCTAAATTTGGCTGGATTGCTGTGTCTAACTTTTATCTACACAAGGAAATAAATATGTACATGTACAAGGTAGATTTAAAAAGTTATGGACTGTCAGTTAATTTAAAACTTGTAACGTTTTTTTGTAATATCACAACAAAAGGAGCAGTGTCTTATTTTAACTTTGGAACTGTTCGTGTAACCGAACGGTTGTCGACCACAATCATAATATTTTTGGGGTAGAAAACACTTATAATGTCACTTTTTCAAATGTATTTCTGTCAATAAAAACCCCCTGGCGCCGCCAATGCTACTGCGATTAAATGTAAAGCTTTACAATTTTATGGAAAAACTGGGTAAAATAAATTGAAAAATTAGGTTTGAGACTTTAATAAAACAGGGTTATTTGTAAGCTGATATATTTCTCTTAACACTGTATACAGTGCATTTGTTTAATGCCCCCCTTTTATTTTTTGAACGCATTAATTTAAAGAAGGTAAACGTTGGAATATGAAATTGATACATAAATACTATATTTTAAAGTAAAATTGACAGATAAAAATCCCATAATGGCGGCTGGGCGCCATCTTGGACAAAATAATTAAATGGAAAGGAGGGTCTTGTAAGACATCATTTTAAAGCTTCTCATAAGTACTTTATAACCCCAGAATACAAAGTCAATACCTTTACCCTAAACAAAATGGCGGTACTTTAAAAATTACCTAAATACCTAATTTGGATGGCCATGTTTTAAAAGTAATTAAGTTAAGAAGGTCCACCTTAAAAGTAGTAATTTCTTCAAAAGTGCAATGAACCTCTAGAAAGATGAAAGTAGATGGATAGTGGTAAAAAATTACTGTCAAATTTGAATTTATGATTTTTTTAATGAAAAATCTCGCTTGTTTTAAACAATATAAGTTCGCACTATATGATTTTTAGTATTAATTTTACGAAAAAAGTGATTCTCTAATAAAAGTTTTGCATGATTTAAAACCTAAAATGCAATTATCATTTTTTAGTGGTATACAAGGTATTTCAAAAAATAGGAATTTTGCTCAAAAAAAAGTGTGTTTTGACAATATCGAAAATAATTATTGAGAACAGTGGCGCAATTACGAGGGGGCTTTGCCACCCCAAGACGGCGATTAGCCCCCCTCCCAAACAGCAAATAGTCACAAAAAAGCTCGTTATAACAGAAAAAAGTTTTTTTCCTTAAATAGATATGTAAGTTTGAATACCTAATATGGCATTTTTTTTAATTTAAGGTATTTTTAATGGTGATACCGGTGGTAACATACAGAGTAGCCAAAAAAGTATACATTTTTTTAATGATGCACCCTGTATATTATATAACCATTAAAAATCTTTTTTAAGACAATACGACATAAGATACATCTAACTTTATTAGTTTTGGAGAAACTGTCATCCAAATGAGGTATTTAGGTAATTTTTAAAGTACCGCCAATTTGTATTAGGGGATGGTATTGATTTTATATTCCAGGGTTATAAAGAACTTATCAGAAGCTTTAAATTGATGTGTCAAAAACCCCCTTTTCCATTTAATTTTTTATCTCAAAATGGTGCCCAGCCGCCATCTTGAAATGTTTATCTGTCAATTAACCTCTAATATATAGTATTTATACAGTAAGTTCATATCTCAAAGTTTCCCTTTGTTAAATTGATGCGTTCAAAAAGTAAAAGAAAGGGGGCGTCAAACAAATGCACTGTAGAATACAAGAAAATAGGGACATTATTTAAATGAAATTATGTTCGAAAATGCTTCGTTTCGAAATATAGGGTGTTAATGTTTTAAGAAAAAAATCCTTTTTATCATAATTTTGCTACCACTCTAGATATGGTTACAAAATTTGATACACTTCTTTTAACTACTATAACATTAAATTTTTTGCTGTAAAAGTTTTAAAAAATCCAATGGTGTTCGAATAAGATTTGTATTGATTTTTGTTTAAAGAAAAAAGTAGTATCCCACTACTTTTTCTTCGTAATAATATTATTCTAAAGATATTCATTTACTTTAAAGTTAATTTGGTCTATTGATATTATAGTTTTGCGAAACGAAAAGTTCTCGTTTAAAATAAAAACCTTTTTGATGCATGGCAAAATCGCTAAAATCTGATATGCGGTTTTGTATGTAAAATTCGTTTTTGCCTTTTATTATAAATTATAAATACTGATAATTTTTTATTAGGTTTAAATTGTAGGTATGTAAGTTTTTGACCTTTTTAATAAAAATTCGACAAATTGGAATTTCACATATAAAACACCATATTAGATTTAAGCGATTTTTCCATGCATTAAAAGGCTTATATTCTTTTAAATAAAAACCTTTCGTCGTCCGAAAAATATCAGAAGATCAGTATTAATATTTTAAAAATAAAATTTACTCAAAGAAAGAGCAGAGACGTACTTTTTTTTCTTGGAAGAAAAAACAATTCAAATCTTGTTCGAATGCCATTGCTAATTTTTTTAAAAACTCTTACAGAAAAAAATGTAATAAAATGTATAAAAGAAAATGTTAGGTAATGTTTAAAAGAAGTGTACTAAATTTTGTGGACATATCTGAGAGGTAGGAAAGTTATGATTAAAAAGGCAATTTTTCTTAAATCTTTAACACCCTGTATTTTGAAAACAAAGCATTATTGAGCATTTTTAATTAAAAAATATTCTTATTTTCTTGCATTTAATAATGTGTTAAGAGAAATATATCAACTGAAAAATAGCCCTGTATATAAAGAGGTCATCATCGTGACAACAATATTTTTTTATGCAAAACTCGCAAATTGTTAATAATAAATAAAAAATGCCAACAAACACTTTAAAAATAATAAGATTCCTTACAAAAAAAAAGCTTTCTTCATAAATTTTCGTGAAAAAAGCCGTTTTCACATAATCGGACCTTGAACATTAAACTATTTTTTTAATTTTGTTTCTTCTGTTTGTATTTTTGGTAATACTACAGATATAAGTATTTAAATAAATTAAATAAATAATTTTTAAGGATATTTGATGCGCTATAGAAAGGTCTCTTATCATTTTTGATAAATTTACTCCTTCAGAAGTTATTCGACGTTGAAATTACTTTTGGAATTAACTTCAACGCCGAATAACTTTTAAAGAAGTAAGTTTATTGAAAAATGTTAAAAGACCTTTTTTGTAAAGCATATATTTAAAAAAATGTATTTAATATATTTATGTAAATCTTGTTATTTGTAGTATTTATACCAAAAATTTAAATTCTGGAAACAAAATAAAAAAATAGTACAATTTTCAAAGACCGATTACATTGAAACGGCTTTTTAACGACAAAAATAAAGCTTCTTTGTCGAGAATTTAATTTTATAAAAGAATTTGTTGGTTTAGTTGTAAATATTAACTCTTTGCGTGTTTTGTTTAAAAAGGTTTCTTGTCAAAAAATTGTTAGGCGCGATGATAGACCTTTTATTAAAAACCTTAATGATATATTTTTGTCACCTTAAACAATATTTTTCAATTAAAAAAAAGTCGATTTTGGACCACATAATTTAACAACGTGTAGTATTTTCTGTAGAAGAAGCCACCTATCGTTGCCCTAAGGACCCCGCTTATTACTTATGGAAAGTGGCTTTCAAATATATATATTTTTTAATATGATATGTTGCAGATTTTAACTTTCTGATTAAATATTCTTTTAGGCAGAATGTGCCATCGCCCCCAGTTTAAGACATATTGAGCCTCAAATTTGGATATTTGCTAAGTTGAGATTTCAAGTACCTCTCATAATTTTAATTTGTTTTTACATCCTACTAAAGCCTCCACAAAATATTTTTTAATGTATACTTATAAACTTTTTGTTAAAATATGTAAAAACTTTTCATATAGGATATTTCTTATAGCAGTGTCATTGAAACTTATTAAATTATTATAGAGTTGCCCAAAATGCACAAATTTAAGAAAATACATTTTTGAGTACAAAAGAAGATCAAACGGTTAGTTCTGGTTATATACAAAGTGAAAAAAATTAAGGTGGTCTTAGATTGAACTTTTACTTTGCTATTTATGTTATCTACGTGGGCAAATAAAGAGATAAGTTTGATTAATTTGTGTTAACTAATAAAGCTTAAATTCAAAAGTATTTTGTTATAAAAAAGTTAAAAATGCTTATCAAAACCCCAAATTATACAGGGTAAATTATCAAGCTTTTTCTGGATTTTATTTTTGCTCTGTGCTGATTTTTATATAATTGACCTAAAATGGTTTTAAAAGTCCCCTTTAATATCATTATTTAAGCTACAGATCTTAAAATTTTACATATTAAGGGTCTATTTATACAGGGTGTTACAAATTCAAAGTGCACCCTCCCCGAGCTTATCTGAAAAAAAAAAACAAAATTTTGCAAAACACTTTAATAATTTTTTGGGTTTATTCTAAAATAAAACACTTTTGTCTTGCTCGATATAAAAGAAGTGTTTTATTTAAAAACAACCTTAGAAAAGAATTAAAACTGTTTTGCAAAACTTTGTTTTTTTCCAGATAACCTTAAAATGGTTGTATATATTTAAAGTTTTAAAGCCGAATATTGTTAAGCAATAAAATGGGCAACTTCACTCCAATTTAACTAACCCCTTTATCTTATGCAGTTTCCAAGGCCGTAAGGGTGCACTTTGAATTTGTTATACCCTGTATAAGTTGATCCTAAATATCTACAGTTTAAAGATCTGTAACTTTAATATGGGTAATTAAAGGAACCTTTTGAAAATATTTTAGGTTTATCATATTAAATCATTGCATTTTTTGTTCACTGTATAACAAAATACCCTTGATATTAAACTGTATGGGTTTTTACAAGTTAATCAAACTTATCTCGTTATTTGCCTAAGTAAATAATAACAATAACTTAGATAGCATAGTTAAAGTACAATACAAGACCATTTTGTTTTTCCACCCTGTATTTTTCCCGTACCGAAATGTACTTAAATTTTTTGACGAAGCTTGCAAACTATTATTAAAAAAAAACTAATTTAACCGTGTGTCGTCTTTTTATACATATAAATGTCATATTTTAAATTTGTGCATTTGAGGCAACTTTATAATACCTAGTTTAATATGCTCAAACGCGACTGCTATTAGAAATATCCTATATAAAAACCTTTTATGTATTTACTATTTTATATAATATTTTATAGGCATCCATTAAGAAATATTTTTTAAAGTTTTAGTCAGATAGAAAATAATTTTAAATCATAGGAGGTCTTTGAAAGCTAAACTTAGCAAATGTCCAACTTTAAGGCTATATAACTATAAAACTAGGGGCGATAGCATATTCACCTCTGCCCATAGGAACAATTATTCAAGAAGGTAAAATCTACGACCAGCTATGTAGCTACCATAATAAAAGTCCAGTTTAAATGGCAGAGATACGAACTATTTATCACCACGCGCTTATATGGACAGCTTCGGAGTCTATAGGCGGGCTTATAAGAGCGCTTCGATTTTTGGCGCCGATTTTTTACAAGTGTCCTTAATTCTATTGCGGTAGCTATAATATTCTTTGCTACAACATATCAAATTTAAAAAAATTAACCGAAAGCCACTTTTCATAATTATGGAGCGGGGTCCTTTCCAGACCTTACAATAGAAAATTTTACAGAAGAGTAAAACTTTTTTAGTGTATTACTTGGTATGTTAATATATTTAATTAATTGTTACTTAATAGTTTTATTATTAGGACCGGAGGTACAAAGTGTACAGGTAACGTTTGTTTATTATCAAGTTAGAGGTTGGTTAGGACTTTACAGTCCTTGTTTTTAATCAACTGACTGACGACCCGCCTCAATGTTAATTTTATATATTTTGTTTTTGTACAAAAATATTTAAAATAAAACACCAAAAAAAATTTTTTTTTTGAGTGGTTTTATCAACCAGAGGACCATAAAAAGATAACATAAATCGTTGCGATATAACTTTCACAAAATTGCTAAAAAATTTGGCAATATGGTTTAAATATACAGGGGTAAAATATGTATGCAGTCTTTTAAATATGTATAGAACACAAACAGAAAATATTATGACAAGTTCCCATAAATTTTTCTTTAAAAGCCCATCTTTACTAAGATATGTGCCCTTTAAAGTAGCCGCTAAAAAATTAGTATGATCAAATAATGTTTAAATATGACAGATATTTCTAAAGACTTCTTAAAATGGTACTCTCTTAAAAATTTGCATTCAATATAGCGCCAGGGACGGACTTACCCTCATACAATTTTTACACCCTCTATATTAAAGAAATAAAAAAGTAATTTTAAATAGCCTAACCCATTAGGTAAAAAAAGGTAGTCTTGTGAAATCAATAAATTAAACCGTTTTTACCAAAATAAAGTTCTGTATTGTGAGAACATCTAAAATTATTAGGATATTCTGTTATAATTAGCACTAAAAAGAAAATACAGACATATTTTTTTATTTTTACGACAACAAAAATTAATATTGCAGTATTGTTAAGGGTTATATAATCTTTAAGAATTAAAGCTACTTAATCCATAGGTTTAGAGGGAGTCTATGTTAAACTCACATAAAAAATTATTCAATACAACCTTATTTAAGCAAACAATTGTAATTCTTGAAAACGCTTTAATTTATTGATATCAAACAGGACCTTTTTTTGTCAAAGAGTTTAAGCTATCCAAAATGTATACTTTAATTTTTTTAATATACAGGGTTTAAAAAAACACCGACACACATAAAAAAATGTTAAAATTGATACCCGTACGGCCTAAACTGACTTGAAATTCGGATCAGAGGGTCGAAAAACATACCCGTAAATAGGTCGCGTCCGGTGCACATAAAACTTTTTTGTGTGGCGGTGTAATTAGCACTCTTGTGTAAGGGTAAGTTTGCCCCTGGCGCCCAAATGATTACAAATGTTCTGAGAGAGCACCATTTTAAAGAGTCGTCGATAGTATTTGTTATATTAAAAAAGTATTTTTTGATAACAAATAATGTAAAATTTATTTAAAAAAACAATTTTCAGAGGCGTCTTTTAAGGACACATATCTCAGTAAACAGGGACTAGATAAAAAAAGTGTATGGAAAATTTTCATATTATTTTCATGTGTTCTATATGAATTCTAGAGATTGCCCACATATTTCCGGACATATATACAGTGCTTGTCTTAAGTTAGAACCTCTCGTCCAAACTTTAAAATTGTTTCTTATCTTTTTATGAAAATTTAAGGACTTCAGTAAGACAACATAAACCAAATCTTAGTCAAGACATGACAAATATAGATGTCAAACCAAGAGATAGGCGCCATATTGAAAAGAAAAATTGAATGGAAAGGGGGATCTTGTGGCACATCATTTTAAAGCTCCGCATGAGTACTTTATACCCAAATACCTTATTTGGATGGCCATAATATGTGGTATTTTCTTAAAGCTCTTTGAGGGATCTATTTAATGATAACCCTGGTAATAATACACAGGGTAGGGCAAAAACTATATTTTTTTATGACGCACCCTGTATAGTTTATCACCATAAAAAAATGCATATAAAAAAATACTTAACTTACTAAATTTGGTTACTGTATTAGTTTTGAAGATATGGCCGTCCAAATCAGGAATTCGGGTAGTTTTCAAAGTATCGCCATTTTGTGGTAGGTAAAGGTATTTACTTTATATTCTGGGGTTATAAAGTACTCCCCAAAGACAGGCTTAATGGCGCCCAACTGTCGGTTTGACGTTTATATCTGTCATTTTTTGCCTAAAATTTGGTTTTTTTGTCTTACTAAAATCCTCAAATTTTCATGAAACAATACCAAACAATTCAAAAGTTACTATGGCCAGGCGATGTGGGGATAATTTAGAATTAGTTTAACCACAATTCTTTATGGAAAAGAAAATAAGTTATTAGCGTTCACACACAAACCAATACACTAACTAAATAAACCAGGTCCGTTTAATTCATCGGCATTCGTGGAGCTTACTAAGTGTCTTGCTAGCGATCTGCATGTTGCAACAGAACACGGGATGTCTGTCCTATTAAAATTCAGGAATGCCACGGCTCCTGCTGAACTAAGTATAATGAAGCCACTACGTGCCGTCTCTCCTTCGCCACTGTAAATAAAATTATATTTTAATGAAAAGTGATTTTACGGAATTTAGGGTCGTTAGCCTTATTAGATTTTAAAAGGTTTTGAGCATGATTTTTTTAATAAAGAAGTTTAGAGGGTCAAAGATTTGAAGTTTTAACTGGATGGGTAACCAAAAAAAATGGTTTCCAATATTTTAAGAAAAGAAAATCTATAATATAAAAAAAAAACTAAATCAAGCAAATAAACTCCTATAAACCAATATCAGTGTTGTAAGTTGCAATTGTGACACCTTGGAATAATGACTATTTTACAACATATTGTATATTTAGGTTGTAAAAAATAATTATACTTTTAACGATTTTTTTAATGTGTATAGTGTGGTTCAATACTGTCCGGTTGTATAAGAACCGTTTTAACTTTAACCTACATTTAACCTTCAGTGTTAGATAAAATGCGTATTTTACAGGGTGTCCGGATTTCGTTGCAATTTTAGGGTATCTAGGTTATTATGAGAGATATAAACTTGCGGTTTTCGAAAAGTGTTGCTAGTTTTTGATGAAACAAAAGGTGACTCTTAAATATTTTTAATGGCCCTCTTTGTTTCTGACATACAGGGCAAAATTCTTGTTTTTTTTCATTTTCGGATCTTTCTCATATTTCAGTTTTTTGTAACTTACAAAAAAGTAAAAACTAATATTGGTGGATATTTTTACGTAGAATATAGTGGTGTGTTTGGATTTTTTCTAATATTATAATTTTTGAGATATGAACCAGACCTATGATTTTTTTAATAAAACACCCTGTTTATTTTTTATTTATTAAACTAAAGCGGATGAGAGCTTTTCAAAGATGTTTAATACTTTATTAATCAGTTATTGTATATTTATAGACCCCAAATTGATGTTTTTAATTTTAAAATTAAATTTTGCAAAGTGAGCCATGATATAATATCCTACCGCTAGACAATGAAACTTGTCTAATAAGTAGACGCTTGTTTCCTATGCTATTCACCACGACTCGATACAGCCTTACTGATGAATTCCTGTACGGCAGGCGAGGGTAAGAGTCGTGGTGGATAGCATAGAAAAGCAGGATGTTTTCTTTTGACCGTCTTTAAAGGGAGTAGAATATATTATATAATACACCAAGACAGTAGAGAATTTTTCCTTGTGCTTCATAACATATATATATATATATATATATATATATATATATATATATATATATATATATATATATATATATATATATATATATATATATATTAGATAATATCTTTTCTTGGACTATAAAACGTATATTAAATCTACCGATTATGACAACAAAATAAAAGAACTGCTTTCAGATAATACGATCTATAAACTAATAAAAAATGACCCTACTAATATATATCAGAAAAAATAAACGAAATTATCTCCAGATGGGAAAACAAAGCATATATTTCACCAAAAACAGCAAAAGATCTAAAAATCAATAACGCTGTGGCCCCAGAATTTATGGTCTACCCAAACTTCATAAAAATAACATACCTCTACGACCTATTGTTTCATGTGTGCAATCACCATTTGAAGGTTTATCTAGATTCTTAAAAGATATTCTTCAAAACATAATTAACAAAAATCCATACTATATAAAAGACTCTTGGGATTTCAAAAATAAAACAAAAAACATCACAATACCCGAAGACTACATTTTAATATCATTGGACGTTGTGTCACTATACACTAATATACCCACCGAATTAACAAAACAAATATTAACAAAAAAATGGAATGAAATTAAAAATATACAGATATTCCACTTGAAGAATTTTTAGAAGCAGTAAACTTAACATTGGATTCAACATATTTCGTATACGATAATGCTTTCTATAAACAAATTGAAGGATGTGCAATGGGTGCCGCCATTTCTAGTGTCATTGCACAAATTGTAATGGAAGACCTTGAAGAAACAATAATAGAGGGACTAAATTTTAATATTCCATTTTTTTATAGATATGTAGATGATTGCATAACCGCCATACCTAAATCACAACAAAACAACATTATTAATTATTTTAATAGTTACCACAACAAACTAAAATTTACATTAGAAATAGAAAATGAACGAAAAATTAATTTTTAGATATGACATTACATAATAAAAACCATAAAATAAAAACAGAATGGTATACAAAGGCAACATGGTCATCTAGATACCTACATTATGACTCTATTCACCCAATGTCACAAAAAGATCTGTAATTATGGGGCTTGCTGACCGTGCGATAGAACTCACTGATGCCGAATTTCGAGAAACAGCAATAAAAAAAGCAAAAACGCACTTATAAAAAATGGTTACCCAATAAATTTATTAAACTCAATTTTTAAAAAACGAATTAACAGATTTTATAACAAAGACAGTAACCAAAAAATAAAACAACAAAAATCAACCAAATATCTAACACTACCTTATATACCAGGACTGTCACAAAATCTAAAAAATATTTTTAAAAATGAAGACATTACAATTTGTCATAAAGCACATAACCTTCTAAACTCAAATTATTCAAAATTAAAATCACAAATTCCAAAAGAAAAAGAAGCAATGTCGTATACGAAATACCTTGTAACGATTGTAATGCTGTTTATATTGGGCAAACAAGTCAATACATCAAAAATCGAATTAACGGACACAAATATGACAAAAAAAATAAAACAGCGCTAACAAACCATGCCACTGAAACCAATCATACTTTTAATTTTAATGAAGTAAAAATCTTAAAAACAGAAAACCATTCAAAGAAAAGAGAATTCTATGAAATGATAGAAATACAGCAGAAAAACAACGCCATAAACTCAAAGTCTGATACAAAATTTTTGAGCAGGGTATATAATGATCTTTTAAAATAGTTTCTTTCCTGTTTATAAACTTCCTTATTATTCCTTATTATTAAAAAAAAACAATATTTTAATACATTGTAAGTTTTTAAGTTTACCAAAAAACAAAAAAAAAACAAACAAAAATCAAAATTCGTTAAATATATTAAGTACATCTGAAAGGGTAAAAAATATGCAATACCTATATCGATGTAGTATCAGTGAATGTATACCACCATCGATAAAAGGATGGTGTTTGTTGTTCGTTTTTACATTTTACTGTGCGATTTGTTTTGATGTAAATTGACATGTAATAATTGTGTTGTACTATGTTTTAAGGTAAGCGATTTTTCTTGTTGTATTGTACCACCTAATTTAAGAATATTTATTTGCAGTGTTTTGACCATTTTATTTTGATAAAGGCTTGGGATACCAGCCGAAACGTTAATAGAAATTGCATTTATGCAAAAATTTTATATATAGTTTTATTAAAAGGACTACATACCCCAAGAAATCTACAAAAAAAAAATATATATATATATGTATATATATATATATATATATATATATATATATATATATATATATATATATATATATATATATATATATATATATATATATATATATATATATATATATATATATATATATATATATATATATATATATATATATATATATATATATATAACCTTATTTTTTAGTTCCTTTCACACCTGCTTTTAATTAAATTGCGAAACTCTAAACAACCAAACAACCATGTATACACATAGGGCTACAAAAAAGTAATTCTGACACTTTCAGAGGTAGCGATTTTTTAATTAAAAAAGAGTAACAAAAAATTTATAATCGAGCCGAACAATTTCCACAAGTCAAAATAATAACAATTTTTTTTGACATATTTTAAAATCTTTAGCCGCTTTTCCCACTGATAAAAATGTATACATTATATAACATTTTTAGTAAAACCCCAATTAGCATCGTGGGCTTCCACTAAGAGGTTTAATACTTTTTAAGATATTTAACAGGTTTAATACCTACTTTTTACTAACACAGTATCTATTTCAGCAGTTTAGTATCCCAGTTCGTAAAAACACCATATAAAACTAATAGTAAAACAAGTGTAAAACGATTTAAAAAAAAATATTGTAAATAGATAGATAATAGGTACAAATGATTTTTCAATTAGTAATAGATACATCGAAACAACGTGACGTCGGTCATCAGTTGGCCAGTAAAACCAGAGTTTAAAAACAAACGATGTCTTGTTGCACTAATCAATGGATCAAATGAGATTGTCGATCGTTGATTAAATGTGTGTTTAATTTTGTTAAAGAAGACAAATTCGAAAAATCGCCCCAACTAATACGGATTAGCTAATGACGAGACAGATACAATTTGTTAACTGGCTGGAGTTCGGTAAAGCTTTTATTTTCAGTGCTTAATTGGATTATAAGTTTGAAAAAGAATTTTTTTCACTAAAGTTTACACCGTACAGTTACCCCATTTTTCTATTTCAATAATATACAGTGTGTTCGCTAATTAATGGTACACAGAAAAGTCACAAATTTAAATAGTATAGCTAGCGCCCTCTAGTTAACACATAAAAATTAATTTCAGTTTTAAAAAGCTGATATCCTAAAACCCCCAGATACCAAGTTTTAATTTAAAATTCAAAACGTTTCAAAAATTATTATCGAAATAAATTAAAAATATTTGTTTCACTTTGACACCCATATCATCCTTATTATCAACTTTTGGATATAGGTATGTTTGGTAAAATCCTAATATTTGGGCATAAGGAATTTGCAAATCTTCTTTGTACTATTAATTAGCGGAGACCCTGTATAGTGAGTCAAAAATTTCTCCCCAAATTATCATTTGAATGGAAGATATCAAGATCGGGTAAAGTCTGGATAAAAGGGTGTCACTTAAATAACTTTTTGCTATAAAAATAATATTGGTCACGTGGCCTGGCAAGCCAAAAAATAAAACAAAATTATTAAAATGTATTTGATAATAAGGCCTTGGATATGTTAGAAAGGCGGTATTCAAAATAAAGCTAAATAAGAAATATGTTGTCCTAATATCGGGTATTCCATGTAACCATTTGATGTTAGGCAAATTGGGTTTTATTAAGGTTAAGATAAAGAAAAGGTATTTTTACTTTTTTGCATGCACTAAATTAAAGTAAACCTATTGTTGGCTAATTTAAACTATAGAGTAAAATTTATTAATTTACCTAAATGTCTAAAAACTACGTTACTGATTAGCACGTGTACACACTCAAAGTTTTAATGCTCGTCCACGATAAGCAGCGTCAGCGTTGAGCGGCTGATTTAAAATAAACAAGTTCTTTTATTCTTGCCTAAAGATCAAAAACAGAGTTCTTACAATTCCCTCCCAACGCTGGCCGCTGACGCTAACGCTTATTATCGTGTCAGAGGCCTTACAGTTTGAGAAAGTGACTACACAGTACACCATGTTTCACTATGAGCATTAAAATATTATTCCGTTGCCTAAGTTGGCGTCATATTGAACTGCAGAAAAGTTTTTGAATATCAAATTGCTGGGAATCATACTTACTACGTTTATTTTGGTAGCTCTATCTGGATAGAAAATTTAGCGGCTTAATTTTTAAAATCCTAAATCTTCTGTATATTTAACAGATGCTTTATTTCGCGCAGGCGCATGAAAAATTTTGTTAATTAAAATATCTAAATAAACGTATAAATAATGTAAAATAACGGAACTACGGCAAATTGTATGTTACGTAATCCCACTATGAGTTTTTGTTTATGTATAAAGTTAATTTTAGTTTTAAAATGCTACAAGTTTAAAAACAGAAAATAATTTCTCACCCAACAATTCAACCAGCTGATCTTTGGCACCTAACCAAAACTAAGAGTGAAGTTAAAAGCAATACCTTGGTTGACCTTGGATTCAATGTGAGATTAACCCGTTTTTCGCCCAATGTCTGGCGGCAGCATAAAAAGTTTAAAAAATGTCCGTAGGACAATTTGATAGTCCTTGGGATATGGGTATATGGCTTAATGATTGACAAGATAGTTATCTCTGTTGTAGTCACCCTGCCTCTTAATTCTGGTGTTGTGGGTTTAAGTATGTATACATGAGTCGTGTTTTTCTTCTGATTTTATCATTAAAAGTGCTCTATTCTTAGCAAATTTCAATTAGGCGATTAATTACCTAATTTTGAAAATAAATACATATATATTTTAAAGAAAACATTATAGAAATATAAATTTTGAACCCGGAACAAAAAAGTTGATGAAACCAGTTTTTGACAAAAAGGAAGATTTTGTATACCAAAATGACGTATTTAAGGCCGTATTTCCACAGGCCACTTTTTGGAATTAATATGGACCACAAAAAGTGGTCTGATAGTAGCCGATCCGACCACAAAAAGTAGTGCGACCAGCATTTGTTTTGTAATTAGTCGACGAGATCGGCGACTGACGGCGACAGAAGTTTAATTGTGGTTAAACGCCCGTGTAGAATGAAGTAAAATTTTAGCATTGTTGAAAACGAAACTACAAGCTGGCAACAGTAGACCACACACCAACCACTTTTTGTGGCCCATATAAACTTCAAAAAGTGGCCCGTGGAAATACGGCCTAAGAGAGTGAATATTCATAAAAAAAGCGTACAATTAATAAAAGTTTCGTTTTTAAAAATATCTGGTAAAAAAATTTAACAAATTTTGACTTTGTTAGCCAGAAATGCTATGTGAATTTTCTAAAATTTAAAAGTATTCCGCAAAATGGAATAAGGATCAATACTTGGATTTTTTATAAATTTTCATTTAATTTATTAACATGTGTATTTCCGCCTGACGCTTATCATTTATAAACCAATGACTATGATAACCCCTTTAAAGAGTGAGTTTTAAAAGCCAATTTTACATACAACAAATTATACGGGATGAATTATTTAACCTTCTTCTTTTTAAGTCGGTTAATAAGTAAGGTATTTCCCTTTTAATCCTTGACACCTTTTATAGGACTAAAACTGTACTTTAGTTAGTTGGTTTTGACAAAATATGGACCTATTAATAATATTAGGTTTATACAAACTTGTAGTTTTTAAAAGGTTTTTCCTAACTTGACCTCTTTATTGATATTGATTTGAGTCAAATCTAGTAATTGGAATTTTAACTCCTTCCTAAAGACCGATTAATCTGAAATTAGGTACACAATCCTAATCTTGGTGACAATACAATAAAATGCATTTTTTATTATTGAAAATTTAATATGGCCGCCGATACAAAATGGCGAATTACATATTAATTTACTACAACCTCAATATGGGTATCAAATAAAGGGGCTTGATTGGTAGAAAAAGCACAAAAAAATTAAAATCGAAGACCGATTAATCTGAAATTAGGTACACACTCCTAATCTTGGTGACAATAAAATATAATGCATTTTTTATTATTGTAAATTTAATATGACCGCCGATACAAAATGGCGAATTATATATTACTTTACTACAACCTCAATATGAATATCAAATAAAGGGGCTTGATTGGTAGAAAAAGCACAAAAAAATTAAAATCGAAGACCGATTAATCTGAAATTAGGTACACACCCCTAATCTTGGTAAGAATATAATATAAGGCATTTTTTATTATTGAAAATTTAATATGACCGCCGATACAAAATGGCGAATTACATATTACTTTACTGCAACCTCAATATGGGTATCAAATAAAGGGGCTTGATTGGTAGAAAAAGCACAAAAAAAATTAAAATCGAAGACCGATTAATCTGAAATTAGGTACACACTCCTAATCTTGGTGACAATACAATATAATGCATTTTTATTATTGTAAATTTAATATGGCCGCCGATACAAAATGGCGAATTACATATTATTTTACTACAACCTCAATGTGGGTATCAAATAAAGGGGCTTGATTGGTAGAAAAAGCCCAAAAAATTAAAATCGAAGACCGATTAATCTGAAATTAGGTACACACCCCTAATCTTGGTGACAATAAAATATAATGCATTTTTTATTATTGTAAATTTAATATGACCGCCGATACAAAATGGCGAATTACATATTACTTTACTACAACCTCAATATGAGTATCAAATAAAGGGGCTTGATTGGTAGAAAAGCACAAAAAAATTAAAATCGAAGACCGATTAATCTGAAATTAGGTACACACCCCTAATCTTGATGAGAATACAATATAAGGCATTTTTTAATATTGTAAATTTAATATGACCGCCGATACAAAATGGCGAATTACATATTACTTTACTGCAACCTCAATATGGGTATCAAATAAAGGGGCTTGATTGGTAGAAAAAGCCCAAAAAATTAAAATCGAAGACCGATTAATCTGAAATTAGGTACACACTCCTAATCTTGGTAACAATACAATATAATGCATTTTTTATTATTGTAAATTTAATATGGCCGCCGATACAAAATGGAGAATTACAAATTACTTTACTACAACCTCAATATGGGTATCAAATAAAGGGGCTTGATTGGTAGAAAAAGCCCAAAAAAAATTAAAATCCAAGGTGGCTGCTGCTCCAATATGTTTATTTACATTTTTTTCCACAATTACCTCATTAAATGAAAGGGCCTTATTGTTAGAATAGAGCTTACCATAAAAAAAAATTAAGATGGCCGCTGCTATAAAATTTTAAATTCCATATTTTCCACAACTACCTTAATATAAAATTGTTGGTTAGTTTGGTTAGTTATAGTAGGGCATTAAATAAACCCAATAGAATACGAAGCATTAACTAACATTAGAACTAAAAGCTTAAAAATATTTTTTTTTATGTTTATCGGTTTTATTCTACTAAAAACTAAAAAAATAACTCGGTATGTCCCAGGTTATAGATCGCATTAATCTATTTAATAATCTTGGGTATTAATTAGACAAATATTCAAATCGTTGGGCACTTAAAATTTTTGTCATAATATTTATTTTTGCCAAACGGTTTTATTATTTATCTTATTTTATATTCTAGATCCCCAGATTGATAAGAAGATTGCTGAAATCTGTTAGCTATAACTTACCAAATTATTTTTTGATTTTAGTACATTAAAACCGTTTAACATATTTTTTCATAAAATTTATTAAAATTATAAAATTATTTATGTAATATAAAAGCTTCAAATAAAATTGATCATAAAAATCACAGTTTTCCGAACAAAAAAAGAGCTATCTTTTTTTAAGCTTAGTTTTATCCAACAATGCGATATTTAGTGACGGTTAACTGAAAATAATTTACATTTCAAACATAGGTCTGACAGTTTTAATATTTGTTTGTATATTGACAATTTATTTTAGCAAACCACAATTCGAAACATTAAATTGAGTTTATCGGATACTTCGTTTAAATTTAATAGTATTTATTAAAGATAAATAATATCTAAATGTTGGAATGATTAATAAACTGCAAATCATTGTCATATTGAAAAATTATGAAAAAATACTTTATCTAGACACGCGGCAGCGTGTCAGGCCAAGTTCAAGTGCACCGAGTTAAATACATATTACACGAACCACTTGATACAACATTTTATTAAAAAGATATACAGTGTGTCCGCCCAAGTTCTCTTCATGTGGAAAACTTTATTTTTTATATTTTTCTGCATGATCTAAAACCTAAAATGCAATCATTAGATATTCATTTTTTGCAGTGGTATACGAGGTATGTTAAAAATATGAATTTTGTTCAAGAGAAAAGTACCTTAATTTTTGGAAATTACTTGAAAATTATTATTAGGCAAAATGTTAAAAATTAAAAATATCTCTTAAATATACAAACTTGTTTATTTACAAGAAAACAGTTTTCTTCAATTTTTATGGGATGACGAATCCTTCTGCGACTTTTCACTGTTTTGACAGTTGTTAAACTTTCTTAAGATATTAAGTTTTAAAATAATCATTGCCAAATGTACAATTTAATTTTCATTGTTTTATCATAAGAAAAAATAAAGCAACTTTTTTCTTGCGATCTGAATGAGTTTGCGTATTTAAAAATTCTTTTAATTTCTAAAAAAATTTTCCTAATGGTAATTTTCGATTATTTTTAAAAATAAGGGCATTTTCCTTTTAAACAAAAATCTAATTGTTTTAAAATACCTCGTATACTACTAAAAACTAAAAATCTAATGATCGCATTTTAGGTTTTAGATCATGCAAAACAATTTATAAGGAATAACTTTTTTGTAATTAATATTAAAAAAGTTCCCCATATGTGGAAAACCTAGATGGACACACTGTTTGCATTAAGTAACATATATTTTTTAAAACTTTTAATTAAATGCTGTTTATGGTGGACGAAGGTTTTTTATTCTGTCATTAACAAATACACTAGTTGTGCAGAAATATTCTCTTTAAAGTAAACAATGCCTTATTTTTGATCTTTCCTAAACTTATTTAAAACAGGAATATAGCCAATTCGTGTATTTCTTTTTCGTAGAAATAATTAATCAAATCAAAAAACATTTAAAACAAAAACATGTCACGGGTGCTTATATGTCAAAGTCAAGAATTTTAAAAATACGTTATTTACTTTTTTACCTTTTAATACTTAGTTTTATAATGAGGTGGTAATTAGAAGAACGGCTTCAAATTATAAGTCTATATTATTAATGGGGAAAAAGGCCAGGAAAACGCAACGAAAATATGGTAAAAGACAATATACCAGAAGAGTTTAAAAGAATAAATACCAAGGAAGGTATTTTCTTCATGTACGGTGTGGTGTGCTGAACAATTAATTGTCGGGCCAATATTCTATGAGGGATCCCTAACTGCAAAAAGATATTTTAATCTTCTTAAAAACGAAATTAAGGATTTTTTAGAAAAACTGCCCTTTGAAATTTATCGCTAGATAATTTGGCAACAAGACGGGGCGCCGCCCAATGCTGTTCGTCATGTTTTGCACTTTCTTTACAATTAGTAGATTAGCCAAAGAGTCTAGACTTTTAATTTTGGACACTTTTTTTTTATGGAGTCACTTACAGAATGTTACCAAAATAGAAACACGAACACGAAAGAAATAAGAGAAAAATTGTAAATTAAATTAATTTGTATTTTAAACAATGTTTAAATGTACCACCTTATTCACCGAACTAGCTTTTTTAATTGTTGCTTAAGTCAAAATAAAACATAATTTTTTGTTATTTTTTAACAACTAGAGAAGACAATTTTAAAAATAGGTTTTCGTCAGTACACCCGGTGCTGCAATGATTTATTTCTAAAAATCTTCCTAGTATTTTACCAAACCAAAAACGTTACAATATTTAGAAATATCAAAGTTTATTAATCTCAGCATGTTTTGCATGCTTTAGGAAGTAAAATAAACAATTAACTATTTTTTACATTTTAGAAATATATAGGTAAAAGGTGCATAAAAAGATCTTAAACCTGTCTTTTTTGCATTTTTCTTTTAAACCTACTAAAGCATCCATTTTAATCTTTAGCTTGAATTTTTTGTTTCTCAGAGTAATTTGCTTATGCGTCATGATCAGAATTGTCAATATTTTGAAAAATTAAAATAAAAACACTAAACTTTTTATTTTACTTGCTAAGCTAATAAAATGCTAAGTGAAAATGACCTTAAAATAAATCCATAATTTAAAGGGTAATTTTTAGGTTTATGCACAAAATGTTAAACTTTCCTCTAGTTATAAGTAGAAAATGATTAGGAATAATTAATTTTACCATTTTTAAATATTGTAACGTTTTTGTTTTGGAAGGATATTTAGAAATAAATTATTGCAAAACTGGTGTTTGATGAAAATCATTTTTTAAATTGTTTGTTCTAGTTGTCAAAGAAACAGAAAAAATATTTAATTTTGACTTAAAAAATAAAGTTTGGTTAAATAAAGCTAGTTTGGTAAAAAAATGGTACATTTACACATTGTAAAAAAAATATTTCCAAAAATTGCGACTTCGCTTTTTTACAATACATCCTTTAAACTTTGTATTCGGGGCTAACATGTAATTCTAAGCAATTTTTAAAATAAGAGTTTTTTGATATTTTGTGATCTAACCTCACTGTTCGCGATTTTAACTTGTATTTTTTTTTAATTTTCCTCCATACCGCTATTTACATGACATATATCAAACTGGATTTTTAGATTATCAGACATGCAGAGGCGATCGCCAAAAAAAACCCGGAATGTCCCCTAATAAAATAATTTCCCATATATTTTGCCACTTTATAACTTTTTATTTAAATTGTTTTTTTACAGCCACTATGTGTTGAAATATAAGTATATTTAAGAAAGTTTACCAAGTAATTAACCTAAATTGAAGTACTTAACCAGAAGAAGTAAGAAGTACAGGGATGCGTAATTTGATTGATTTAAAGCGCCACAGACGGTCATGCAAAACTACACATTTGGGGGAGCATGGGTAGTTTTGGTTAGTTAAATCTATTTTTTTAAATTTGCTTTCTTAGGGAATTTAAATAAAAAGATTTTCTAACCAAAACTAACCAACCCCGCAATGTGACTGTTTTGTATGACGTGAATTTTTAGAAATTAAGAATACGGTAAGAAAAACCAGTTTGTCAGATGGTGGTCCCATCTATTAGTAAATTTGATACTAAAGTAACGATATGATGTCGACAATAAAATCGTAAATGGTAAAAATTAAAAATTTAAAATTTATTTAAAAAGTTTATATTTTTGAATTTATCCGTACCTGAAATGTTTTTTAGCAAGCCTACAACGCAGTAATATCAAAATGGTAACTGTAAAAGCTGTAGTTTAAAAGTACCTACATATAATAAAATCATTTAATATTCATTATTTCCTTATATTATTTGCGCCATTAATATCATAAATTGCTATTTTTTTATTAAAATTAAAATCTGTGATTTATGCACCTGCCGCATTTTTTGCGAGTAGCAGTTTAAACGGGTCTTCGGATAAATGCCGTTAAACAAGAGAAGAAATAACAAGTTAAAAAAAAACCTAATTTAAATTTGAGCATTTTAATTTTGGTGATATATTACTAACAGCATTTGTTTTGTATTGTAATAGTATTGTAATAGCAACAAGTTTCAAAAAGACTCTTTGCACACAAGTATGCCGTTTGTGCACGAGCCGTGGGCGAGTGCTTTAAGTCATACAAGTGTCCAATGTGTCAATTTTAAACGTGTTGCACACGATACTTTTCTACGACAGCAGAAAATAAGGATTAATGTGTGATTTTTACGTTTTTTATTTTATTAACCTTTAAAAGGACTTTGTTAAAAAAATTATACGCCGTGTAAAAAGTTTTTATACGCTTATCTCAAAACTATAAAACTGAAAGATAAAAAATTTAATTGCATACTGCTCGTTTAAATATTTTTAAAAATTAATACAAGACATTATCCTCATGACCTAGGCCTACTACATGTAATAAACAAAACGAGATAAAAATTTTGTAACAAAATTAATAGATTTAATTATTTCTATTAAATAGCCAAAAAACTGTTTATCATTAGGACAGGGGCGTATAAGGTTTTATAAAAATATTTTATGATGGATGTTAGCAGAGTCCATAATAATAAGAATTAGCGTATGTTTACTACAAAATGTTAAGAAACTAATAGATAAATAAAAAGCTAAGCGTCCGTGCCCCTATGAATGCTAAGGATTAGACTGGGCCAAAAAAAAAGGCATAAAAAAATTAACTCGTAAAAAATAATTTACGAAAGAAAATTGTTGATTTTGTGGTCAGGGTTCGCAAAAACTTGATTTTTTTGCGAGAGTAAAAAATATATAGGAAATTTATTTAAAATGAAGGTTCAAATCGATAACAATAAGAGAGCAAAATTGTGTTGAACTCCATTATTTGGCAAAAGCGCCATAATTACATTCGTTTACACCTAAAAAAATGTATTGTGTAGAAATTTTAAAAAACCCTTTTGTTTGAAAAGCAAATTATTAAGGTTTTTAAGGTTTATTTTATTTAAAAAAAATAATAATAAAATGTTCAATTTTTGTTAACTTCAAAATCAGTTTCATGAAACTTTTTGGTACTCCTGTAATTAATAGAGTCATATAGAATGGTATCTTAATAAATTTTCTAAACATTATTCCTAAAAATAAAAATTTAGGATAGTTTACTCTTGGAGACAAATCATCCTTTTCAAGTTTTTGCGTACCCTGGATACAAAGTCAACATTTTCTCATTGTAAATTCTATTTTTTAAAACTTTTTAATGAAGAATAACTTTTTTCCGAATAATGTTGTTCTTTTATAAACTCTATCCATAAACAGTCTGTAGAAAACAAATTATTGAAAAAAATCGAGCTGCAGAAAAACTTGCGCGTCAGATAAAAACAGGGTAAGTTAGGTACATGCAGAACAATGCATATTTTAATAATCTGATGATATAAGCGTGCCATAGGGATTTTTTACCAACTTTGAGACCTATTCATTTTCCCATGCCACGCTTAAATTATTAGATTATTGAAATATGCATTGTTCTGCATTTACTTAACTTACCTTGTCTTAATCTGACGCACATGAGTTTTTCTGAAAATTGATTTTTTCTAATAATTTAATGGCTGCCCTCAATGCAAGCCTCCTATAGAAAAAGTACATTGGTACATATACAGGGTGATCAAACTTAAGTCGGCTCGCTAACTTTTTATTATTGGAGGTACAAAGTCGGTTAGATAAGTAAAGTTGTAGTTTTTTTTTCGCTGATAATCGGGAAGCCAACAGAAAAACACTGAAATATCTTGTTTTTCATTTAACGCAAAAAATGTACTTTTTGTAAATGGAACACCCTGTATATTATATTACTATTTGAAAGATCTATAAAAAACTTAAAAAAGTCCACATGTAATATATCCAGTTTTTAATTGTTTCAAAAATATGCCACATTGCGCAAGGCTCTATCTCCTATAATTTTAAAAATATGACCATTTAAATCTAGAACATAGTGAATTTAATGCCCAAATTATCCACGACACAAAACTTAGTGCTGTAAAATAATATAAGTGGAATTTCACATCATTTTCAGATTGGGATGGTCATACTTATTTCTAAAACTTAATAGATAGACATATCAAATGTGGTGTTTTTCTAAATCTACTTAAAATATTTATTTACTGGTAATGCAATATACAGGGTGTTTTATTTCAAATTCCAATTTTCTATAAAATTATTATTAGGATGAAAACATTTCCAAAACTAATAAAAAATAAATATATGACATGTAGATTTATTTAAACTCTTTAAAGGATCTTTTGAATGGTGATATAATAAACAGGGTGTTTTATTTAAGAATGCAAATTTTTTGCAATAAATCGAAAACCCGACATTTAATTGTTTTTCTATTGGCAGCACGTTAAAGTACTACACCTTTACTAATGTAACCGACATCTTATCTCCGATAATAAAGAAGCAATAGTGCCGATTTAAGATTGATCAGCCTGTATGGTAGGGGTACATTAGAGGGAACAAGGTTTCTCCCCATCCAATTTTCTAACCCGCCCGAGTAACGAGCAAAATCCCCTCTTGGACTTCCTTACTATAAACTTAAATATTTAAAAAAATTATACGACGCGACGTAATAAAAAATAAAGAAAACATAAATTTTTAATCCAGACCTGAAAAAAGATAAGCCCATATTATATTTGAAAAAAGTATAAAATAAAAATAAATGTTTGGTATTTTTAATTAAAAGATTTTGTGAAGTGTGCTTAACTTAACAGTTTAAAATAAGGTACTCTTACCAAAATAGCAAGGTAAGAAAAACAATTAAGAAAATCCTGTTTTATTTTAAATAGAATTTTGTGTTAAACGTAAATAATACAGGGTGTAATTTAATTCATGGCTGAAAATACAGGGTATAATTTTTTAAGCTATTTTAGAAGAAAACTTTATATGAACATATGTTCTAAACGTCTTAACTTTTGAGGTACTAGGGTGTTTAAATTTTTTAAAAGTAAAAAAATTAAAAAATCTTATTTTAGTAAAAACTAATATACATATATATATATATATATATATATATATATATATATATATATATATATATATATATATATATATATAGTTGGAAAAACCCCATGTCTATAAAATATAAAGAAGGAGGTTAGTCGTGACCGGCTAGTTAAGAAAAAATATCCTCAATTTAGTGGGGATATAGAAACCTTATTTAAAAAATTATTTATTATTTTTGTTACATAAATATTTAAAATTATAAAACACAATTTTTATAATTAATAGTTTAAAAACTAAAAAAACACGCTTTTATATGCAACCGAACTAAAATTAGAAAATAATTTTTCATTAAAAAAATATTGTCATTTCATAGTAAAAAGCGTGGGTGCATTTTACTATTTTTTCATAACTTTTCCATCATAGATATTTGCAAATATAATAATTAAGTATAACATTTAATATATTTATCACCCCACGCTTTTTACTATGAAATGACAATATTTTTTTTAATGAAAAATTATTTTCTAATTTTTAGTTCGGTTGCATATAAAAGCGTGTTTTTTAGTTTTTTTAAACTATTAATTATTTTTCATTTTTTAGTTTCTGCTACTCTTGACAAAATGGCGAAAAAATTTTTTAATGAACAAGAGTGGCAAATTTTAAAATTTTTCCAACAGATTGCAACTCACTAAAAATTTCTTCTTCATTAAGTAGCAAAGTTTGAAATTTTGCCAACAGATGGCAATCCAGGCAATGTTTGGACCGTTGCCAATATATTGCAACCCACTAAAAAATTTCTTCTTCATTTAATAGCAAAGTTTGAAATGTTGCCAACAGATGGCAACCTAGGTGTTGTTTTTATAATATAATGGAATTTTTTTCCTGGCGATCCAAAAAAAAGATAACGGGATACTGTTTGCAGATTATTGCATTGTCATGTTTCCTTAATACGTGTGCAAAGTTTCAAAGAAATCGAATAGCTGGAAGTTGGTTAAAATTAGGCTCAAAGATTCCGTTACATAGCCAGATAGTTACAACCCAAGTTAATAAAAGCGTGTTAACGGCATTTATTAACTGTTATTGTTCATAAAAATTGAACACCAATGGTGCAACTAACCCAATTGTGTAAAGAACTTATTAATTTTTATTGTTCATAAAAATTGAACACCAATGGTGCAACTAACCAAATTGTGTAAAAACTAAAAATTTCTTCTTCATTTAATAGCAAAGTTTGAAATGTTGCCAACAGATGGCAGCCTAGGTGTTGTTTTTATAATATAATGGAATTTTTTTTCCTGGCGATCCAAAAAAGATAACGGGATACTGTTTGCAGATTATTGCATTGTCATGGGTCCTTAATACGTGTGCAAAGTTTCAAAGAAATCGAATAGCTGGAAGTTGGTTAAAATTAGGCTCAAAGATTCCGTTACATAGCCAGATTGATAGATAGTTACAACCCAAGTTAATAAAAGCGTGTTAATAATTTTTCATTAAAAAAATATTTTCACTTCATAGTAAAAAGCGTGGGTGCTTAATATATTAAATGTTATAATTATTATATTTGCCAATATCTATGATGGAAAAGTTATGAAAAATAGTAAAATGCACCCCACGCTTTTACTATGAAGTGAAAATATTTTTTTTAATGAAAAATTATTTTTTAATTTTTAGTTCGGTTGCATATAAAAGCGTGTTTTTTAGTTTTTTTAAACTATTAATTATTTTTCATTTTTTAGTTCGTTATATTGCACAAAATTTTTAATATAACAGTAAATTAGAACATACTATTTAATTAAGCAGCAAAAAGAAAATAACCAGCCCCCTATGAAATGACAATGGTAGCAAATTTTAAAATTTGCAAAAGATTGCAACTCACTAAAAATTTCTTCTTCATTAAGTAGCAAAGTTTCAAATTTTGCCAACAGATGGCAATCCAGGCAATGTTTGGACCGTTGCCAACATTTTGCAATCCACTAAAAAATTTCTTCTTCATTTAATAGCAAAGTTTGAAATTTTTCCAACAGATGGCATCCTAGGTGTTGTTTTTATAATATAATGGAATTTTTTTTCCTGGCGATTAAAAAAAAAAGATAAAGGGATACTGTTTGCAGATTATTGCATTGTCATGGGTCCTTAATACGTGTGCAAAGTTTCAAAGAAATCGAATAGCTGGAAGTTGGTTAAAATTAGGCTCAAAGATTCCGTTACATAGGCAGCCAGATAGATAGTTACAACCCAAGTTAATAAAAGCGTGTTAAAAAGAAAAAAGATTTCGCAATGCTTTTTTATTGGTTTAAAAATATGCAATTGGGTGATTTTTTCTATCAAACTAAATAAGATCCGAAAAAAATTTGGAAACATAAAAGCAGTATTATTAATTGCTTAATCAAAAGCAAGCAATAAAATACCCACACACATTAACACAGTCAGTGGCGTACCGTTTTTTGTTGGTAATATTCCTTCAGTTGCCTTTTGAGACGCCACTGGACATTAATGAATGTAATTAATTTAGTTTTGAATTATCTGACCAATGTCATTATTAATATTGCCAAATTAAAGCAAAATTTGAAAAGAATAGTTAGGGTATTTAAAAAATATATATATTTTCTTATGAAATTTTAACACTTCTTATCTTAAATGTTAGGAGGTTTAGGACATATGTTTATATAGGTTGTATTTGTTAAATAAGCTAAGGAATCATACCCTGTATTTTAAGCTATCAATTAAATTATACCCTGTATAAAATAAAATAGGAATGTTTTATTAGGAATTTAATAAAATAGATAAATTTCTCTTGGTAATTTTATTTAAATTTTAGAAAATAGTTCGTATGTGATTTATTTAAGAATAAAGAATATATAGGGTGCTCAAATATTTGACCCATTTTAATTGCGAATAACTTTAAACAAATCTAGTTATCAAGGTGCGGTTCTCAAAAGCCTTACATTTGTTTTAACCTTTTTTAATACCCATGCTATTTGGTGGTAACACCTCTTTAATTCAAAAACAAAATGACCCGTTTATTAACGTAGGGCAACTCTGTTCTATTAAATGTAAATTTTTTAAAATTTTAAAATTTAATCTTTCTACCCTAGAACATTGTAACTTAAGCTATGGTTAATTTTAAAACAATTTATTTATCGATCTTTAAAATATTGGCTGCATGGCAGTTAACAGAATTATTTTTTAAAATTTTGCTACATGGTACAAAAAAATCGGTTACAAAGCTGTACGTTATTAACAAAACCAAATACGCAGTAAGACTACTTAGATCAGTCTTTTTTTTCCTTTGTTAATATTTGTAGAACCCAATAAGTTTGTTGCCGTATTTTTCCGCAACCTTGTATGTAACAAATTTTCATTGTCAATTAATACTCTAAATTGCTATACAGTCATTTTTTAAAGATCAATAAATGGAATATTTTTAAAATAATAACATTTGTAAATTTAAAAAATAATAATAATAACTTTAAAGTTAATAGAATAATGTACACGTTGTTTCCTAACGAAGTTCCAAGATTAGCCAGTTGGTTTTTGTGTTAACGGAATGTTGCAAAAACAGCATATTAATAAATTTACTTGTTAATAGGTTATAAGCAATCAAAATGCGTCAAAATATAGTTGTGCACCATGTATCACAGCTTATGAAAAAAAAATTGACTAAAGCATTTTGAATACTGAAATTTAAAATTCACTCCAACAATAAATTTGACCAATATTTTTTCCTACGAGAATTCATAAAATTGTCTATTTTATCCTCTTTTCTTTGTTTTTTCAGATGATGTTTTCATGGTTCTTTTACTTTATTACCTTTATAATAACTATAATTTTTTTGCTGTACGTGTACTCTACAAGAAATTATAACTACTTTAAGAAAAAGATATTTGGCACAAAAACCAATTCCTTTTTTCGGAAACTTTTTGCCCTGCATTTTAGCACAGATCACTATTGGACAATGGTTAAGAGATTTGTACAATGAAGTCAACGAGGACTTATATGGAGTATACATATTAGATCAACCAGTAATAGTTCTTAAATCGCCAAAATTAATTAAAGCTGTAATGCAAAAAGATTTTTCATATTTTGAAGATAGATCGGTTGTTATTAACACAGATGACCCAGTTATGAAACATATTATGTTTTTGTAAAGAATCCAACATGGAAGCTAGAACGGTCTAAAGTTGGTCCGGTGTTTACTTCTGGAAAACTTAAACTTATGTTTCCCTTGATGTTAAATGAAGCCCAGGACATGATTCAATATATAAGCAAACGTGTTAATATTCCAAATATGGAAGCAAAAGAAATTTTAGCAAATTATTCAACAAATGTCATTGCCAGATGTGCTTTTGCAATTAATGCTCAATCATTTGAAAGTGAAGATGCCGAATTTAGGTGAAAAATTAAAGCCATTAATTTTCATTAATATTATGCATGTAACTTTATTAATGCCTTGCACGCCAGTTAGTTTGTAAAATTATTTTTTACCTGTAAATGTGTTTACATTTTTAATGCAATTTTTTTTTATAATCTGTATTTAAGAGTAATATTTGTAAAAATTCGCGGTAATTGTTTGCAAATGAAGCCCATCGCCAATTTTATTAAAATTTCTGAGTTTTCGGGGTGCTGATTACAAATCTAAAGAATTTTTTCTTAGAGAAAAAATCAAATTACCTTATCTTTACTACATTTTTTCTTTTTTAATACAATTTTTGGTTCAACACAAAATTGACACAAAGCATTTTATTTAAGGATATAAACTTTTTAAAACAAGCATTTTTAATAATTTTTAAATTTTTAATATAATTTGAAAAGCTTTAATAAAAATCCATCTTCTAAAAGCAGCGAATTGATGTATATCTGTTAAATTAAAATTTAAATTTAAACATAACATAATTTAAAATACCAAAATAAAATTTAAAATATTACATAACGAAACAAAAGAAGATTTTTAGAAAAATAATTTATAGAGAGAAAATGTTGTGTAAATAAATAATATAAATACAATAAAAGTCCGAATCTCTTTTTTAATATAGGTATTATTGCATTTTCTTCCACATTCAAACAGTGGCAGCGCCAGGTATGGGCGCAGTTGGGCGAGCGCCTAACCATTTGCCCAACCTGCTAATTAGGCAAGATCTAAAGAAATGCAAAAGTCTATTGAAAAACATTTCATTCTTATAAACCATTTATTTAATTCTTATTAAAGTATTCCCAAAATGATCAGAATCATGAAGATCTTAAAAAATGATCTACGGTAGCAATACTACATTTAGCAGTATGTTGCGCTATGTCATTAGAAAAGGATTTTAGTGTAAATTTCAATAAAATATTCTAACTAAATGATTGAAAAATTCCAAATTTTTACCCATCCGTTATGTGTATATATTTTTACATATTTGTATTTTTCGTGGCCGTCATGCCGTGGCTTAATATTTTGGTTATTATCAGGCATTATTCCTATTCCCCTCTGCAGGAAGAATCGTTAGGAAATCGACTTTTCTCAGTGTAAAATTCGGTTTTTACCCTTTTTAGTCCAAACATTAATACCTAAACTCCTAAACTGATAGTTATGTTCAAATTTTCGTGAATCCTTAATTTAAAATAATTGATATATTACCCGATTTACAACAATGGCGCTAGTTGAAGGAGTTTTTGTTTTCAATCTATAGGACCTTTAAAATAGGCTTTTATAATATTTTTATAGAATTTTAAGACGCTCCGAATCTATTTAATTCAATATTGCACATGCACATTTTGCTACCCACCCTCCAAATTTTTCTGCTGGGTATCGCCCAACTTAAAAAAACTGGGCAGCCACTGCATTCAAAGATAATGTATTTGTACAATATTAGACCGGTTTTTTATATGGTTTTATTTTTATTACGGCTAGCATTGCCATACGGCAACAATGACACCCACTACATACAAGTATACTACTGTACTCGTATTCTGTAACTCGGTAGAGGAGAAATTTCCTAAAATTGCCATATGATTTACATAGCATAGAAAGGAAATTTCTTCTCTATCGAGTTACAAAATCTGCCTGCTGGTTTTCTATAGTGTAATACCTATTAACTATGAGCCAAATACCTGTTTTTGCTTTTTAAAGAGATCTTGATCAAACGCTTGTGCATTTTTTCGGTTAAAGTTCTTTAGTTTTTTGTACACAAATAAAAAGAAAATGTCAAAAAAATTGCTGTTAGGAACAAAATTTTATATTTTTTTGTTTCGGGCCATGCAACCAGTTTTTCCAGAATGCTGAATTAAAATTTAAAAAAATTATTCTATTTGTCCTCTTGTAACACCAATTCTAAGTCACACTGTATACCTGTAATCCAACTTTCACATTTAAATATGTTTTTAAACTTGTTTAAATATTTAAAAATTCTTGGAAATTACAAATTACCTAAATAATTCTAATTTTTCTACGAGTATAAGAAATGTCAATATTTGGTGTTTTTATCTTTTTTCTTTTTTATTTAAATATAGTATATTTTTTTGTTGTACTTATTTAAAGTTAACAAATAAAAAATAGCCCCTAGCGAACCATTTATGATGAAAAAATTAAATCAAAATGGCGGTTGACAATTTTAATTTTTTTACTGGTTTTTATAAAACCGGATCAATATTTAAAAATATACAGTATATTCAGAATAGTATAGAGTATACATACTTTAAATTTTAGCTAAATCGGACTGTTGTTGTAAAAGATAAAAATTAAAAACCAAAAAAACAGTTTTTTCTACTTTCCTCGAAAATTCTTAAGGTTAGAGTAAAAATAGTTATTACATAGTTTGTGGGTTTTTTTAATGTCGACAACATTCAATTTTTTTAATGAATTTATTGTTTAGGTTAAAAGTGCCAAAAAAATTTTTACCCTTAAAAACACCTACCCTCCTTTACCCCCTAACGCAATATTTTTTTCCGAAAGTATTTACCTTTATCATAGTTCTAATACACTAAATGCAACTATAGTACTAGTTTGCTGTAAGGCATTTTTTTGCAATTGGGTATTCCGCCTGGGCTAATGCCTTTATTTTAAACATGGAATGACCTGTACATTTTTTGTATTTGTTTAGCAACATCCTGTGCATTCAAAAATATATATTTTATATACTTATGTATATTATTTTTATTTCAGGAATATTTCAAGAGAAATGTTTCAATTTCGGTGAGTAGATTTATTATATTTTTAAATTCAAAACTAAATCCATCATAGTTATGTAAATCTCTAGAAATCATAATATAGGTGAAAAAAGTTATTCTAAAATAGTAGTAATAAAATATTATACATATTTAATTAGTTAAAGTTCTTTATGTTTTTATTTTTTACCAATTATCCTATTTTTTTTTTTAGGTTTGATACGGCATTTCGTCAATTTGCTGGCTGGTTTGTACCAAACCTAGTAAGAATATTTAAAATACAATTGTTTAATAAACCTCTACTGAATAAGATAAAAACTATCTTTAGGGACGTTTTAAAAGAGAGAAAATTGCACGCTCATCTAAACAATAATGATTTAATAAATATTTTACTTGAAGCCAATCGAAAATCTGGTGATTCATTATTTTGTAAGTATAAGTTTATATACCTACCTGTGCATAATCCTTTTTAAAAGCGCTTTTAGCAACTTTTTCTAAATATTTGCGTTTAAGTTGTTTAGTACAATCAAAAGGTGCCTTTAAAAACAGCGTATTAGCCATAACTACAACTGCTTTATCATTTAAAGTAATGATATATGGTATATATGCTTTTTACTAGACCACTCTAATGCAAATATGTATAAAAGGGTTGCTTAAGACGATTCTTACAAAGTATATCTTTTTTGTGTATAAAACATTGGAGAGTTAACTGGTTTCTTTGGATGGTACATACAAAGTAGCTTAAAAAAGTTGCTACGTTTTTAAAAATTAAAAGTATTGTAGCTAGCGACCACTATGTCAAAAACCTCTAAGTACCGAATGTTTTCTAAATATTCAAAACGTATTCAAAAATTATTAAAATAAATTTTAAATATTTTGTTACTTTGGTACCCTTTATTTTTTTAGTACTTTTTTTGGATAAAGGTATGTTTGGTTTTATCCCAATATATTGGCGAGGAAAATATATTCCTTTCTTGTGTAGGTACACTTGCGGACACCCTAAATGTACATGTGATCATTAATTCTGTTTACTAAAATTTAAGTAGTCTTAAGTTGATAAGTTACTTATATTTGACATTGTTTAAATGCTGTCAGCTTTAAATGTTATTACAATGTTTTGATGTGACGAAATAGGAAGGAATACGCTATTTTTGGTTCGCATGCAGCGCACTATTAGGCAAAGCGCAAATTAAGATACGTACATTCGTGCATTGCTTGTGAAGCAATGCACACAGTACAGCGCGTACTTTTGTAGCCTAATAAAATCAAATTATACAATGCAAACTGACTAGCGCGAGTCGCGTCTACTAGTGCGCGCGTTGCTTTTGTAGTAGTGGCACGGTTTCTAGTGTCACGCGCGCCTTGTTTTTTAGATAAACACAGTTTTGTTGTTGTGTTTATTATCAATATCATCAGAATCCCAGCTAGCTGTAGTAACTCTTTGTGTAATTAGGAAAATCAGCAGCTTTTATCTTATAATTGTTAACCAAAAGTGTGCCCTACTTATTAGGTAACCTAAATCATAATTTAGTTTTCATTAAAAAATAAATCAACACATTCTATTCAACGCACGTCTCAGTTTGTCTCATGTATAGCTGCAGGAGCGATGTTAAATGCTATGCCAAGTTGTACGTCTCTTGTAAGTTCTTTTTATCAGCTTTTGCATTGGATCTTGAGGTAACTCTTTGTATGTAATTGGATCAAGTAAGTCCTTAATTTTTGTTTTGTAATCTGCGATATTCATTACTACTGTGGCATTACCTTTGTCTGCTGGTAAAATAGGAATGTCTTTATCTTTGTTTAATTCGCGTATGTCTTTGGATTCCTTCGGTTTTGGGTTGCTGTTCGGCACTTTGGCTTTTTGTCGAATTCTTGATGTTTCCGCACGGATCTCCTGAGCTTTTCATATATAAAATAAAATTTATTTTTTCCCAGTCTGTCTGTTTGGTGAAGAGTGTTGCTTAATCTGTAAAAAAGGGAAATTACTTGTTGTCAATTTTCGCCATTCCTGATGTTCTGAATTCTTTTCCTGAGAAGTGCTTTCTCTATCCTGCTATAAATTCCGTAAGCTTGAGCAGATTCGTCAAAGATCTTCGTTGACGGTCGAATAGCCCAAAAAACATAACTTTAGCTGAAGATGACCACGAAAGCCTTACACAGTACATTCTATTCAATATCATCCAATTCTGATTAAGATTCAAAACTTAAATTTAATAAAAATAATTGTTTTGTTTGAGTATCAGACATTTTTAAAGAGGTCGGTCGTGACAGACGCGTCTCAATATGCGATAAACCACGAAGCGCGTCGGGCACATTGTGTGTCTCTCTACTCGCGTCAACTCGCACGGGCTATACTTGTTTCAATTAGCGCCTTGCCACGTTGCAATTAGGGTCAATGAACACTAGGCGCTTATGTCTTGGTTCATTTACGGTCCGGTCTAAATGCTGTTTAAATGTTATTTAAGATTATTCATTTAAAAAGCATGTAAAATATTTGACCGGACCGTTAGCATACCAAGATCTTAGCACCTAGTGTGCAGCGGCGAGCGGCGAGCGGAATGGAGAGTGTGAGATCACTATGCTAACATAAAGTTTGCTGCCTCTGATCTCTATGTCAGGATAAACTTTTTAATGGCATACCGCTGCCACACCTTCATACAGTTAAAAAATGTAAGGCGTATTTAGCAAATACCTTATGATTAAAATGTACAGATTAAACAGCTGAACCGTTTTACTTTTTGTTATTATATTTTATTACATGGTGCGATGAGCCTCTTATGTACCTTACTATTTATTTAAAATATTATGGTTATAAATATAAATACACCAAAATTTAGTAAAATTATACGTAAACATGATTGGCTTAACAAGACAACATTTATTTTGACAGCTATTTAATTTAATTTTTTGATCCATTAAAGATAATTAACTTAAATCGACATACTTAGGAACCTAAACCACAAAATAACTTACTAAAACCGCTATATTAATTCATAATAACAACTAAGCACATACAGGTGCCATGATATATAACGGATTTTTACCACAGCCCTTATAAAAAAATGAATAACTACCGGTTTCTTAAAATGGCATTTTAAATATTGCCATTTGTTTAGTGACTTTTATTTCGCGATATTGGAAACAGTCACTTACTTCTGTTGGTAACATCGTTCAAGTGCTGCAACCGGCCAATGATAACCGAATAAACGAGACAGACTATTACTGACTTCAATAGAGAGTAGGTATTCTAGTTCTTTTATGAGTGATTTGGTTTTTACATGGAAGTTCAAGATTCAACAAAGCAAATAAAAATCGCTATAAATCTCATTTTTGTCAGTTCACTGGTTTTTAAAATAAACGATAGAATTAGGCAAAAAGATTTTTATTGACTCGACGTATGCCTTACAATAAGTCCCTTGGTTCCTGTTTTAGCCGATGATGCAATACTTGGTCAAGCAATTCAATTTTTCATGGCCGGATTTGAAACTGTAAGTTCTACAGCAAGTTTTGCATTATATGAACTGGCCCTTCATCCAGAAATACAGGATACATTAAGAAAGGAAATTGAAGAACACTCTATAGATGGTATAACTTATGCAGAAATAAGTGAAATGAAATATTTAGATTTGGTACTTGCCGGTGAGTTTATTAATCGTTTTAGTCAACAATAAATGCCAACAAACATTTTCCCTTTTTTGCAAAACTGTCCATTTCGTAAAATACGCAGAATTGTACTGTCAGATAATATCAAAGGTAGGCGATATTTTTTTATCTTTAGACAATCGACGAATGCTAAAAGCCTAAATTCTAACGTACCGTGAGTGTCTTTAGCAAGGTGAAAGGGAGTTTGTTTACACAGAACTTAAATACTTGGGATTGGGAAAAGAAGGAAAGACCTCTGCTGGCAGCAGGTTTCACATTCTAGCAATTCCAGGATTAAAAGAACGAACAAAGTGAGAAGTAAAAGGCCTGTCCAGTTGCACAGTATAGAAATGCATACGCGCGATACCACGGGTCTCTCTTGTGGGGGCTGCAAGTAGGTTATACTTTACAATTCCTCGGAGCAAAAGCCATTCAAGTACTTATAAAAACAATATCACTTTCTATATTTCTTTCGTTAAAATTATTTTACTAGTATATACCATTTACTATATTATTATTATACTATAATAATATAAATATTAATTTACTATATTATTATTATACTTTAATAGAAAAAATGTTTACATATTGTTTTAAAAACTATTGCATGAAGATTAATTGCACCCAGTACAATTGTTATGTATAAATATGTATGTATGTAAAATGTATCGTTGATTCCAAATTTTTAAAAATAAATAGGGTTGTTTGTTTAAGAAAAGATAACTTTCCAAAACAATGGTGTTGAAATTTTTATTCAACTCTTGTTTAAACCTTTTTTTCTGAAACGCTCATTTATTGTGCACTTTAAGAAAATATTCGCTTGTCACTTCAAAAATATTTATAAAAAATATGAATGAGATTGTTTGGTAAAAGGTGATTTTGTTTTAAAAAGGTATTTTATTGCTGCTTTGGTTTATTTTTTATTATTATTTTTAGAGGTTCTTAGAAAATATCCAACTTTTAACTTCCTTGATCGAGAATGCAAAGCAAATTATAAAATTGAGGGAACCGATATAGTTATAGAGAAGGGAATGCCCGTTTACATTCCAATATTTGGAACACATTATGATCCTCATTACTTTCCAAATCCTGAGAGGTTTGACCCCGAACGATTTGCTGACAAAACTAAAATTAATATCGATGGATTGTATTATTTTCCTTTTGGGGAAGGACCAAGAATTTGTATAGGTAAGTTAAAGATAAATCCTAATATAACAAAGATTTTTCAAAACTTTATATACAATGACGATATTAAAAGTTCTCTTCTTCCCTTTCTTTATCTTTTGAATAAGAAAATATTTTTTATTTCTGAACAATCCACGAAGGCTAAAAGCCTAAATACCAACGTACCGTGGGTGTCTTAAGCGAGGTAAGAGGGATTTAGTTGACACGGGACTTAAATACTTGAGGATTTGGGGGCAATTATACCGGACAATTCTTCAGAGCAGAAGCCATGCAAGTACCTAAAAAAGCGATAAATCCCCCATAGCCTGACGATGGGCAAGAGAAGAACGCCTTTCTGAAAGTAACGGATCATTTATGAGATGAATAAGTTCTTCTTTAAATCGAAATCAAAAATGCTTAGGGTTGTGGAGGACGCGATGCCCCAGATGTGAGTGTGTAAATTAGAAGGGGAAAAATACTTTGTGGCTCGAAAAAGAAATCCAAGCTTTTCTGAAGGTGCCATGGCTATAGATACTATGTGTTTATATGCCAGTTAAGGTTACTTTCAAATGTGACGCCCACAAGATTGAAGGTGTCTTTGCTCAGTAAAACTTGGCCGCTCATAAGTAGATGATGAGTATGTGACGGCTCTTTTCGCGACAAGGAACATGATTGTGTTTGGAATGCATTAAAATGGACGAGACTTTTGGCGCCCCAATCCAATAATTAATTAGGATCCTGCAATAGAGATAACTGCATCGCTCTGCGTTAGTTTTTTAAATCAGGTTTAGTAATGGGTTTAGGAATTATGATTGGGTACATGGGTATTTTTAAGCTACTGCTAAATTTTAACACCCTGTATCTCTAAAAGAAAGAGTTTCCAGACATATGTTTATAAAGGAAACTATATAAGTCTTATTTTTGACATAGAATATGACATTGAAATTTGATGCAAGAATATCGAAACACCCTGTATTATGCTGTATAATATAATTTTATAAATATGTCGTAAAATTAATTGTTATGCTTTTAAACGGGTCACATACTATGCAACTTATTGTACAAAAGGTTGTCCAACTCAACTAGCTTCGACCGTTGAAATAATAATCTCATAGCCTGTGACGTTGTCGTTAAAAAGTTGTATGACAGGTTAAAAGAGTTTGTGGGCAAAAGTCTATGTACCTTGTTCCACCAATTGTCTGTAATACTGTCTATAAAACTATCGACACGATAATTACATAGTTTGTGGGTCGTTTCAGTCTGGCCCGGCCCTTACAAAATCTATAAATTTAGGACTGCAGTTTCATAAAAGTTCTTGTAAATAAACGAACTAATAAAGTAAGCCAAAATAATGTTACGGACATTAAAAATAAGTGATTTTAGTTTATAGAATTGTACCAAGTTTGGACCTTTTTATTTAGTTTGATAATTTATTTGAATAATTTACCTTAGTTTCTCCAAGTTCTTTTATCACTCCCGAAGATTTCCGATAACGCTCGAATTATCCTGAGAACTTTTATTTCATTCTGTACTATAGAGTTTGCTGGATATTTCTAGAATGCTCTAGACTTTTCTAAGCCACTATTAAAGGCGATGGAAAACCTTGAAATGATTAGTATAGATTCGACTTTTGTACTGTAAACTTCGAGACATTGACAAGTGAAGATTTTGTCCATAGTTACGTTTCATTGGTAATAAAGGTATAAAAACGAAGAGGTGTTTTACACGAGGTGTTTCGGAACAATAATATAAGAATCTTATACAGGGATTTTCATAATTGCGGGAAGAAAATTTAGGTGTGTATTCTTCAGCCAATTTTACTGGGTGTTAAACCTTATAAATAAAATCGCGTTTTAAAAAATATCCCAAATGCGCCTTATTCGATTTAAATAAAATAAAGCTCTGGTATTTGTTAAAATAGGTAGTTTATTAAGCCCAAAACTAATTTAAATGATTGAGAGTAGTGACAGCGTGGGACGCATCTTAGCTAATATTATTAACAAAAAAATGAACGCCACAGACTTTTTGGCAACTTTTATATTTTTTCCGGTTGAAACACCTAAAAATACAACTTTCTTGTGTCCTCATATTTTTAAGTAGCTAGCTTAGTATTTCAGAAAAAAATAAAATCCGCTAAACTTCATAATCCTGGACAATACAAGGGCATTTTTCTTTTAAAAGTTAAGTGTTATAACTTCTTATTAGCAATTATTTAACCACAATAACAAATAATTAATTAAACAAGGTCTATATCTAGTCTAAAAAAATTTATTAAAAAAATTGTTTTAAAAATTTTTAGGTGTAAGTTTCAAAAATTTTTAGGTTCAAGTTTAACACCCTGTATCTTGGAAACAAAAAATTAGAAGACCTATGTTGTTTATATGAACTTTTTTTCATAAAACTTGCTTAGGAATACAACGTTTATTTTTTTACCGCAATTAGGAAACACTCTGTATAAATAAAAATTATTACGCTTAGGAAGTTTTTCAAATATTATTATATCACAAGACCCATAAATTCAATCGAATAAACTAAAAATAAAATTATTTTAAACAAGGTTTTAGTTGAAAAAAGTTTAATGTACAATAATTTAATTAAAAAGCAAGACTACAAAGCGCTTAAAGGTTTTGTTTCTAAATTATTGTTCCTAAAAGGATTTGCCAACCCAATCTTAAATAAATATTTGAATAGTTTAATTGACTTGGTAAACGGATAGATAATTTCTAATAATTTTTTTTTGTAGGCAGTGTCTTACTGTTATTTAAAGAGGAACTGCAGTCAAGCTTGTGTTCCAAAGTAATTTAATTACTAGCAGCGATTTTTGTGTCAAATTGAATTATTATTTTATTTTATAAAAGAAAATTGTTTGCATAATTCGTAACCTTTTTTTTGTATTTTAGGTGAACGATTTGGCTTATTGGGAGTTAAAGTTGCTTTAGTGGCAATATTACAAAAATTTAAAGTTGAACCTAGTGATAGAACTCCAGTACCTATTCAGTTCGAACCCAAAAGTCTTGTTCTTCAGTCTAGTCAAGGTCTTCCTATGAAATTTGTGCCTGTTTAAGGTTTTCAACATATATTCCTTTTTGTAGTTTTAGTTAAAGTCCTAACTTTGTACCAGTAGTATCTGTGATATTTTATAAATGTTCCTTATTTTTGTGTTTAAACAAAAATATAAGTAATATTTTAAAAAAATACTTGTTATTTATTTTCTAGTACATAAGAAATCTTAACTTTTATAAGATTTACTCAAAATTACCGAGTACAATTTTAGAATGTATAGTGTGTTTTTTTTTGGTTGTGAATATAGGGTATAGGTAAAACAGTAAAAGATAAATAACTAAGATACGTGTGTCGTTCTCTTCGTAAATTTTAAAGAATCGTCACGTCAACTTAATTAGTTAAAAAGATACAGGGTAATTTATAAAATTTATGGTTTTTTATTATATGCTTTAACTTAAGGAACACCCTGTACCTTAAAAAAACATTTTGTCTTGCGATTGCCACAATATATGACACCTAATATTTTGCTTTGTTCCAAAGAGCAGAAAAAAAACAAAAAATGGAAACGAAATTAGTTCTCTATGGATTGAATTATTATTCATTTACTAAAAAAAAGTATATTTAAAACCCTGTTCAAGGTAAATACCAAAACATCTAATAACCAAAACAATACCAACAACGAAAAATAGGCTTATTAATTTTATATACTTATTAAACAATTCGCACTGGTACCTAAACACAAAATCTACTAAAATGCTTAAACTCTTTTCGATGCATATTTGGACTGCAATCAAACTATTGGCGAAATGGATGTAAATATTTGATTCATTTTTAGTTTTATAAAGAAAATGTAGCAATTTTAATTACTCGTAATGCGTATTAAAAGATTATATTTACATCTACAGGGTGGGCCAAACAGTGACGTCCAAACTTTAAGGGCTAAGTCAACACTAAAAATATTAATGCCCTAAACGTCCTAAGTTTTCAAACTACAGGTTGTTAAAAATTTTAAAAAGTGTTTTTTTTTATTAAAACTTTTATAGCACGTAGGATATTTTTAAAAAATTTGGGAACGCCTTCTATGCACCAAAACACACTTTTGGCATAGAAAAAAACTTAATTATTATCAGGGTTGTCCATAAGCGTTTAAAGAATATTATTTTTCCTAAATAAAAATAATTTTTCAAATACCCATTAGGTTAAAACAAATTTGATCTTTTAACTTTTGTTTTTTTTGATGTACGGTTTTCCCGTAAATAAATAAAAACCATTAATCAGCATGATCATTATGTATGGATAATATAAAATTCTACAGTGAACAATTACATTACTTTCGATATTTTAATATTTAATTAAATAGGGATTTGACCATGCTAAGAAATGATTTTAATTTTTTACGCAAAAACCGTGCATCAAATAAAGACAAATCAAAAATCAAATTTGTTCCAAGCTTAATGAGCCTTTTAAAAAAGATTTTTATATAAATTTTGGTAGCGCTAGACAAACAAAACGCAAATGTATTAAAAAGCGGCCATCGTAGTGCTTTTTGCTAAGTTTAAATATAAGTGCAGAAACAAACAAACATTTTATTGCAAAAATGTAATCTGGAAAAAATCTATAATTTCGGGCTTTTAAAATTTAATTTTTGTTATTATATACTGCACATGCTAAAGACCTTTTTATTAACTTTTTTTTATTACTTTAAGGTTCAAAAAATTGGCTCACCAAGCATTTGCTCCGTTGCCCGGTGTCCCAGTCCGACACTGGTTATCACTTGATGAACAACTTTGATGTTTAATTTTAACGCGCCATATTTTAAAACTAAATTAAACAGTACTTCTTGTCAAAAACACTCCTGGACAAAAAAATGGACAAAGAAAATTTTGTTAAAATTTAATCATAAGATTTTAATTATCTTCTTGTTTCGTAAAAGCTTTTTTTATTAAGATTATTATTTAAGGGGGCTAAGGTCAAATCGTACAAAAAAGCCATGTTTTCGTGATTTTTTCTGACGACACAGTTAAAATTTATTTACTTAACCAATGGTACATTAAAGTATGACATTCGAAGAATGTTTCATCAAATTTTACAAAAAAATATTAAAAAATACGGCAATGGCAGCAATTGTTCGGACGTGTCTCGAAAAAAGTTGAATTGCGGTGCCCCTCATAACTTGGTGCTGGATCATCCGAAATCAAAAATCAAAGTTCATTCGTTAGATAATAGTTTTCCCCAGGTAACGCTGTCGAGTTTTTTGTTTTTCCAAATTTTTTCATTTTTCGAACACTTTGAAGTGAAAAACACAATTTTGTGGGAAAAAATCGGCTAATTTGTTATTGCAAAATCAAAATTATGAAAAAAAACTCGACAGCGTTACCTCGTAAATGATGTGCAGAAATAGTGTTTAAAATTTCAAAAGGATCGGTGCAGTAGTTTTGGAGTTATTAGGGGCACCGACTTTGAAAACGTGTGTTGTGAATTGAATACCTTACCCCCCTTAAACCAATGCGCTTAAAAAAACTCGACAGCGTTACCTCGTAAATGATGTACAGAAATAGTGTTTAAAATTTCAAAAGGATCGGTGCAGTAGTTTTGGAGTTATCAGGGGCACCGACTTTGAAAACGTGAGTTGTAAATTAAATACCTTACCCCCCTTAAATAGGGGATTGCAAAAAGTATTATAGGATTAAATGTTATACAGGGAATAGCTTATTGTTGCATTTTATCCCAAATTTTTAAACACCCTGTGGAATATTTTACTGTCACAATTTTTGACCAGTATATTGTGGTTTAAAGCCCAATCTTTTCTGAACATCTCCGCTTTTAGTTTATATCGGTCTCTCTAATTTATCACAAATTCAAATTAAAAAAGACAATAAAATTTTGGAGTAATTATACTTTTACATCTTTCTAAAATTTTTATCTGTTTGTGTTAAAAATTTAATACAAATATTAGTTTGTTGAGTTGGTTTTATAGTTTTCAAATCAGTAATCAAATTTTTGTTATCTCTTAAGATATACAGAGTACGATAAAAAGTGTGATTTCAAAAATATATCACCTTGTATATTATATCACTAGTAAAAAGATCTTTTAGGACTTTTAAAAAATAATACATTTGATATACCTGTCTTTATTAGTTTCGGAAATATAACCATCCAAATCCTAAGTTTCCCCAATATGTTTGTATTATAGCGTATATTACGACCATTATAATTAAATTGCATTATCTATAAAAATATGTACTTTCTTTTAGAATAGAGATATCGATATAAATTAAAAACGGACAGACATGTTTAAAAAAATGGAAATTTAAAATCCAATACACTAACAAAAACTTGTGACGTTAAATTATTCCACAGGGTGTTCGGAAATTTGGGTCTAAATGCAACATTTGGCTTATCCCTGTTTCACTCTCAATCCTATAAAAAAATCCAATCCCTATCTTAAATAATAATCTCCATAAAAGGTGCTACAACTAAACCAAAAGTTAATTAAATTCGTTTAAAAAAAAACCAAAAAGGTTATATAAGTTTGATTTTGAACAAAATTTTGTTTGTCCGGTTTTTATTTGACCAGAAGTGTATTACATAGACCCTTAAGTTAATTCATTAAAATGTAACTCAGCTTTAACAACGAAACATGCGTGTAGTTTATTTAGATGTATGTTCGTACATCCTGCAAAATTTAGTTATAGTCACGCGATATATATGTAGAACACTACTGTAAGCGCGTTTTTATCATTGCCCACTTGGGAAAAATCTGTATGTTTTAAATATAGAATGCAAATTTATTTAAATTTATCTGTGGCTAGGTCCGGCAAAAATATTTAACACTAGTGTAGTATACAATTTATTACTACACAAATTAAAAATGGTAATGGGAAATGACTCCGCACCATTTGCACTGAAAACCCGCATAGGTGAATTTCTTTAAGATTGTAGTATGTTAGAATCCCATTCCTACAGGTAATATTTTCATAAAAATTTCGAGGGATCACCGGTGATATTACTGATTTAGGACTGCCTAAGGTGACGTTACTGTGAGATATTATAGAGCACATATAATCGCCCAAAGCCCTCCGCTTAAGTGAATCGGCTCTGTTTATTGAACCCCTGCTTAAGTGAACAACCCAGTATTTTTAAATAACAGCCCTGTACTTCAAACAACAGCCCTGTATTTCCAAATATAAGCCCTCTTTTTCCAAATAACAGTCCTGTATTTTCACATAACAGCCCTGTATTTACAAATTACAGTCCTAATTTTTTTATTAACAACCCTGTATTTATAAATAACAGCCCTGTTTTTACTAAATACGATATTGTTTTTTAATTATATTTGTGTAGCTTTACGTCAAGAAAAACTTTACTCAAATTAAGATTGCCATTATTTTCTTAAAATGTTTTCCTACAAAACGTAAAAAAACACATTTTGTTAATACACTTAATTTAGGATAATAATCATTTAAAATTTACCAAAAACTTTTTATTTGCAGTTGCTCAATTCAACTCAAAAGTTTATTTTATGCGACCTAAATCAAAAATTAAAGAATAATTTTTATCGAAGAAATAATAATAGATTTACTCGAAGGTAACACCAAGGCTTTACCCACATGTTACACAACATACCATTTTTTTAAAATCTTTAATTGCAAAAATTTAATTTCTTCTAAGTAATAAAATAAGCTACAACTATTTAATTTTCTGTAAATATAAATATTTTTATAGCATATTTTTATAAAATATTTAAATTCATTCAACTATTTAATTTTCTGTAAATAGCAATATTTTTTCAGCATATTTATATAAAAATATTTAAATTCAATACCCATTTTATCAGGTTATAAATAAAAGTGACGGCCCAGCATTATATTATTTTATATGATTCGATACAGGCGCGGCGATGGTCATATATTTGAACTTGTTATGGAAAATATTACCCTTTTATAGTAGCTAGCTGTTTTTCCAATTTCATATTTCATTTTCCTATTTCGGTTTATTTTATATTATTTTAAATTATGGTTAAAATGTGTTGAATAAACAAGCTAAACGTATATTATTGGTTAAAACAAAAATATTGAAAATATATAAATAATATTATTTTTTTGCATGTCCTACGTATTTTTATTAATATTTAGTAAAAATATTCAGGAAGAGTGTTTCTACGGTTAAATTAAGACTATTTTTCTTCTATAAATATATTTTAAAAAATTCACCCCCAAGTAAAAGCTTACGCGGTGTGCCACCAAGGCTGTTATTTTTTGACCATCCAAATCAGAAAATTTTGTTAGATTTTCATTAAATCTACAGCTCTTAGCTATAGGCAGTAGGTTTAGTGTCATAGATAAAATTGACACGTTTTCCACTATTTTTTAGATTTGGAAGGTCATATTTCCAAAATTATAAATGATAGACATATTAAATTTGTTTTTTAGAGCTTTTAAAAATATCTATTAAGTGGATTTTGCAATACAGATTCTTTTAATAAAAAATGTAAGCTTAACACCAAATTCCAGAGAATGGCCATACTTGTGCAACTATTAAAAATTCAATACATCACATATGAGTTTTTTTAAAGCTTTTTAATAGATCTTTTAAATGTTGATGTAATAATACAAGTGTTA
>JACEGR010006290.1:0-62472 GCA_014170235.1 Listronotus bonariensis
AAGTACAGTAGGTACATGTCTAAAAATAATGTGTTTAATTGAATAGACTATATCCAATGCTTGACCCCAAAGTTGAAAGAAGTTGGTATAGTAGGAAAAACTATAGCTTAATCAGTTTATCACATTACCAGTACAACTTAGTTAATTATTTGTCGTTATTTTTTCTTTAAGTATCGATATCGTGATAATTTCCTTTTTAAATAAATAGTTATTAAAGTACCATAGGACTATAAACATCTACTAATTTTTGTTTGCCTAACATTTCTTGTTTGTTATAGTCATTATCTTTTTTCCAAGATAGCATTATCTAAATGTCTTTTAAATTAAAGTAAATTATTTTGTAAACCGTATTTACACAAGTTTTTTCCAGAATTTCCACATGTAAAATCGAGTCTAAAATTAAGTCAACAATTCCCAAACTTTAAAATTTTCATTCAAACAAAATGGTTCAAATTACTTGTCAAATACTCTCAGAATCTATTTTTTATTAAAAACTTGTGTTTGTTAACTACTTAAATTATAATTTCTTTACATTAAAAAGCTGACACAAAAAAAAAAATTAAAATATATTCCAAAAACTAAATAACATTAAACTTTAACTTTTTCTTCATTCGTCCTGTAAGTGGAGTTACAAACTTCATCAATTACAAATTCCCAAGTTGGAAAAGGATATCACTCTAAAATTAATTGCAAGCTAGTTGGATTTTAGTAATTCTTAAAAATAATCTAAATTTTGTAAAATTTTTGTTTCAAATGTTTAGGAAAGTGTAGAACAGATAACTTAAAATGAAAAAAAAATAATAAATACAAACTTAAATAGGAGGCCCTGACTTTGTATTTAGGCATAACTTTTAATTCTAAATTACTTTTCTATTTAACATTTCCTTGTATTTTAAAAATAAGGGTACTTTACTCCTAAGCAGTTTTAATATTTTTGACCTACCCTGTATACCATAGAACTTTTAATAAAACTAACTACTGCTTATAGAGTTTGAGACCATGCACCAACTTTTATGAAGAATAAAATTTTCTGACAAATCAACCCAAAACTTTGTGTCAAAAAACACGAAGAAAAGTGACCAAAAAAGTGATTTTATGTCAAGGTTAATTTATATTTATAAGGTTGCGACATATCCTCAACTTTTAGGCGGTCGAGGTCGAGGACGCAAGAAAGGGCACTTCTCGGAGAAAAGTTGGCAAGACTGGCTAAAATCAAAGCTAAAGATTAATCCAGTGGCGTCTAGAATTTGCGCATTTCATTTTGCATTGTTTTGAAAATGATATTTGTTGAAAGATATAATTCCAAATGTTTTTTATTTAAAGTAAAAGAATTTACAACTTAATAACAACTAAAAAATGTTGTGTAAACGGTTGTTCTACTAATACAATAAACTGTATATCTCCGGCACTGAACAACATAGCCGAAAAATGGGAGATGTGAAGTCATAACACGTCAAAGCAATATGGCCGAATGTCGCAACCCTATATAGACCGACTTTGATTTTATGTCACATTTTCACAAACAAAGTATCGTTTAGTGACCTAGGCCTAAAAAAGTGATAAAAAGTAACAAAAGTAACCCCAGTGAAAGCCCTGTAATTGTAAGTTTCAAAGGTCCGTTCTACAAATAAAAAAAGTGTTTATTTTTAATGACTTTTATAATGCTAAACTGAACCCATTTATAATAACATACTATACATACGTGCATCATAAATATCGAGTAAATAAATTAAAGACGAGCACGGTAATGTGGATTGCCTTGAGGGATTAAGATTATCTATTTACAAGAGTACAAATAAATAAAAAAAGTATTTTTTTAGTCATTTTATTATTGTTTTAAATATTTTGTATCTCAGCCCTGTTTGTATTTTTGTTTAAATTAAATCAAAATGCATTGACACCTTGTATATACCGTATCAGCTAAGTGAAAAGGTTCACAGACAATACGTGAAAAAGAGACGGTCAAACGCGTGTAAAATACCAATAGGTAGATATTAAATATATAATTTCCACATATATACAAGATGACACATCGCACAGTGCGTCTATATGTAAACAAAAATCAACTGAAGTATTAATAACAGAACTATTTTGGTGCAATAAAACTGATACGATTTTTGTCCCGAAATCCCTATTTCTCAAAGCACTGGGTATCGATCCCGCTTTGTTGTTGCTTTTTTCGCCAATATAGCTTTTAACTTATCTCAACGTGTATATTAATTCCCATACTTGTATATAACAGAATGTCAATAAAAAAATAAACAATATTACAATTGGAAATAAATCTCGTACGTCTAACTTAAAATAAAAATTGTGCTTCAGTTTACATATATTAAATCCTAACACGGCCCACAGACTATGCAACTTATTGTGCAATAGATCGTATAGGTAGTATTACAGACAATCGGTGCGACAAGGTGAATAGACTTTTGCCCACAGAGACATCCAATCTGTCGTACAACTCGTTAAACGACAGCACTACAGATTATGCGATTACTGTTTTGACGGTCGAATCTACTCGAGTTGTACAACCTGTGGTACAACAAGTTGGCTAGTCTGTGGTCCTTCTTAAGAGCTCCAATAATGTCATAATAGGCTCTTGGCCAAACTTTTACAATGGTAAAAAACTATTTTAATTAATGGCTAAATACGTCGTTAACCCGGGAAAATGTTGAAATTGTCCATAGTTTTTTTGTAAATAATTTTTAAAGTTGATTAAAATTTATTACACAATTTGCAAGTTCAATTAACTTCACAATGTTGCCAGGGCTTACGTAAAAAGCGCCACGCAAATAAATATGCCAACAAAGGAACAAGTAATTGATGAAATAGCCAAGAAACAAAATATAACTGTATATCGGCTGCCACCTTATCACTGCGAACTAAACCCCATAGAACTTATATGGGCACAAGTGAAAGGTGAAGTAGCCAGAAATAATACTACGTTTAAACTAGTAGATCTATATAAAAACTATTTCAAATTGCCATATCTAAAGCTTCCCCAGAAAACTGGAAAAAATGTGTCGAACATGTATTAGAAGTAGAAAATAAAATGTGGTCTTTGGATATAATAGTAGATACAACTGTTGAACCTCTAATTATACAAGTAGACTCATATGACTCAAGTAGTGATAGTATGTCAGATATGGAAGAATGTGAATAACTAGATGTAGATTATGTAGCATATTTAATTAGGTATAGATTATATTTTAAATAATTATTTTTTGACTATGCATTTTTAATGTGTATTATTTTCTTAATAAAATGGTTATTATTAACTATAATTATACCAACTGTACAATATTGATATACTATAAATTTTAAAATAAATTTTTACACATATAAAAGAAACAAGATTTTCATTTTACCTAAACTGTTTAAAAGGGTAAGTTTCCAAAAATAAACTCAAGCGCACCGCCACTGTCAAGGTTTTATCACATTATTCCCACGTAAATACGGGTAAACATCTGTTATTTCTTTGTATTTGACCCAAGAGGTTGACGAATTTTAGAGCGGGGTCTGCCGGCCTAAAATTATGATGCCTTATCAGTACATTACAGGTAGAATTGAAGAAAAATATTTATACTCGGACTAACAAAGAAAGCGAATTGCCATAAAATTAAATGATTTATTACTCTCTCTTGCAAAAAAATAGAGTATAAGCGGTGTTTTAAATAATTTCGCGGGCATTTCCACAAAAATGCAAAATTTGGCATTATTACAAAAAATCTTGCAATTTCCTGGAAAATTTTAAGAATAAAATCAATTATATCTACACCGAAAATTTGCTATCTTAGGTGTACATGGCTAAGGACCTATTATAAAAGAAACTCCAATAAAGTTTACGTTGTAACTTTAAAATTAAAGTGTAAAAAAAAATCTAGATAAACATTATGTAGGCATACTTTAAGTCCAAGAAATTTATAGTTACAAGAAAACAACATAATAATTAAAAAAAAAGAATGGTGCAATACATAACACAATAAAAAGCAAAAATATAGATGTCAACACATTATTTTAAATTTTATGTCCATGCTGTGTAACCTTGGGGTTTAAAGTATTACTTGTTTAATTTTCTGTCCTACATACACAACTTAAACTTCCAATTTCTATGGGTTTAGGAGTTACCTCTAGATACATATCAGAAAAAAATACACACAAAGAAAAATGTATAAAAAATATAAACTAAAAGAACAAAGAAATTAAGAAACAAATGAATCAACTCACTCATTCTGCGGCAAATCCCTTGTATTCCCAACGTAAAATCCATTGTCATTTAAAAAACGCATTGTTAACCACACCAACAATGTTGACTTAACAACAACAACAACACAACGTTTATTTTCAAAACGAAAAACGCACTTTTGATCAAAACGCAGCAACTAAATGAATATAAATAACTCTTGGAATAGCCAAAAAGTTTCTAAATTAAAAAGTACGTAAACTCGCGACGACTACTCTAAGATAAACTATCAAAAAATTAAATCTAAACAAATTACAACATAAAGCACGAACTAATCCCAATGTAGACCGTGTGTACAGCAGAACTCGCAATACAAAGTCACGGTTTCAAAAGCCTATGAATGAATGAACGGAGAATGTATGTAACTATTTTATTATACGTTCTATAAGCATACATTAAGTATAAAGAATCCCCGTATAATACCCAACTTATTAAACTGTCAGCTTTGTGTAAATTTCGCTATGAGTTCTTGATAATAAAATTATCTAAAAACTGTACGCAGTGATTGACATAAATCACAAATTTTTTATTTTTAAATTCGGGACTTACTGATTTGGGTATCAAGGTTTCGTATATTATATTGCCGTAAATACAGTGCATTCCAATTAAAACGAGTCACCCGGTATAATTTCATTAGTAATGTATTTTTTTATAACACGTAATTATTTATTTTTAGGGAAGACACGTTTTCATGTCAGAATTTACTTGTTTTTAATTTCTAACTCGCAAATCCTCTAATGTTTGTTGGTTAAGGAGTGTATATTTTTGATTTCCGCCATCCCTCATAGAAAAAAATACTAATGGGCTCAGGTCCGGAGTCGGCGATGGCCACTATGTTGGTCCTTTTTAAACAATCAATCGACTGAAACATTGATCTACCACCTAAAAACTAATTTATCGTGCAGTAAATCGGGATCCTGATCCACATCGTCATGAAGGAATTATATCATTATTAAAGTTTTTGGTACCATTTAAATTTTCTTTCAGAAAGAATGTTATTAAGAATCTACAGTAAAAGGTGTGGTGCTTACAGGTAAAAAGGGTGTGAGCCCATGACATTACTTATTTAAGAGTTACCGTAAGTAAAGTAATTTTTTTTGTGAAATTTTTAAACAGATTTTGAAAAACTTGGTCGAAGAAGGCCAATAAAATCGTTATCCGTTTTCGGACTTAAGGCCTTTAGTTTCTTTTTAATAAAGAAAATTAACTTGGATGGTCCTGGGATTTGGGCAAATATTAAAATTAAACAGATGGATTGTTTTAATTGGAATGCGCTGTGTAATGATGGCGGTATTGTGTTGCTTAACACAGTACAGGGAAAACCCAACACCCACCGTACCAAATATGTAGTTTTTATACAAGTACCTTTGAGTTAATAAAAAATTAAAACAAAAATATGCATCTACTTCATTTTAAAAACAAAATGTCAGGTATGTCAATTTTGGTTTATATTTAGACCCTTTTCGGAATATTATACGGTAAGCTATTGATTGCTAAACTTTTCCTTATGCAATCAGATATCTTATTTTATTAAGCTTAATAAATGACGTGTACCATTCCGATTTAATCAGTTTAAAAACCCTTTGTTTTCACGTTAAAAGTTTAATCCTAATCTTCCTAATAATATGATCGATAAAAGCATTTCATATGGATTTAATTTTCGATTGATAACTCTGATACAATATATGATTATGCCTAGATATGACCACGCCAAAATTAGGGCAAAACAATGGAAACTTTTTAATTCGAAAAATGATAACCTTAAAAACATCATGATAAGACTCAAAAACCTGATTGTCAACTATTATTTTTCTTATCTTTAATCTTAAAGACCGTCAAAGATGCTACTAGTTTGTCAATTTTTCCTAGGTAGTATATTTTAAAAATAACGTCCGTGGTGGCACTACCGCGTTGTCTAAAAGGTGCTGTGAAATGCAACAACTGCATGCTTCAGTGCTTAGATAAAGTTGACGAAACAGGGTAAAAGATGGGTGAAACATTCAATAACCCGGCAATAACGGTACACTGGTATTTAGGCATAAGCTTTCCTGAAATGTCACAAAGATAAAAAAATACCCATTTGGTGTTTCTGAGAAATAACAAAGTTATCCATGGCGAACACTTAATTTGATGAACCTGTATATCTAAAGATATACTGGGGCAAACTATCTGGATCCATAGCTAAAACACATAATGTAATGGACCAAACCAACTGAAAAAAATATATTGCTTTTTATCTTACCAAAGTTAATAGGGAAAAAAAGACTTGCAAATACTTAAGATTCAAAAATAATTCAAGGAGCTAATAAACTAATGCAATATTGAGATTTTACGGAGAGTTCAAAGGCCTGACCTGAGTTTAAACCTGCTTTGTACAACTGGGCATTGAGAGTTTATGAGGATTTTAAGAAGCCATATTAAAATTATCTAGTCTGATAGTTTTGAAAATTAAAAGTTAAGCATATTATGTAATATCATAGTAAAAAACTTTAGTTAATCTATTGGTTAATCTAATTTTTCCGTTTAAACTCGAACACCTCATAAGAGAATGTTATATACATTAATTTATTACTTTTTAATTATCTATTTAATTTTTAATGATCCTAATTGTTATGTCTAGAAAATGTACATTAATAACAAGGTGACCCAAATAATTATTATACCACGCATGGAATATGAATCTATTATCTATCACAAAAATGTTGTTTTGGTTAAAAACATTGTACCAAGTTATCTTTTTTTAACTACATACAGTGTGTCCACGGATGGACTTAACTATACCCGTAATTTTTTTATTTTAAATATTTTTGAAAAAAAAAAGTTTTCTTCATAAAAATGTTTTCTTCGTTCGAAATGCTAAAAGCTATAATAAAATTACCCTGTAAATACACAGGGTGTAAAAATTGAGAAAATAAGGGTGATAAAATGAAAAAAATTAAAATACACTATTTTTAAACTATCTAATTAAAAAGCATCAAAAAGTAATGAAAAAAGCCTTTTACATTTGTTTCTTATCAAGCTTATGTTTACTTGAAAAAATTTAGTGTAAACTAAAATAAATTGTTTTCTTTATAAATAATGTATTTTGTTTATATACAACACCAAGGTAAGTTAAAATTTATGTAAGCAGTAAGCAAAGGTTATGATTTATCAACAAAGGTTTAATTTCTAATACTGATTTTTTTATGTGCCAGAATAACATTTTCAATTTTGAATCTCCTTGCATCAGGAAGTACAATTTTTTTAATCACTTAAAAATAATAATATAAAAATTGTAAATTAAACTTGCGTTGGTGTTAAGTGAAAACCTACGCAAATTGCACGTTTAATATAAAAATAAAATTAGAATTTACCAAAGCCAATTTTTAAAATACTTATTGCATTTGCCACGACCGGAATTCTGGAATTAAATATTTTGGTAATCCTTATTTAAACTAACTTAGTATTACGCCGAAAAATTGATCAAAATACAGCCTTGCACCCAAAATACAGGGTGTGCATATTTATGCACACAAAATATAACACTAAATGCATAAAACCTTAAACTTAGTATATTTCGTAAAAAATGTTTTTATACGACCGGGCGTAAAATACAATTTTACGCCCCAATTTGGGGCGTAAGATGCACTTTTGCCCTAGGGCAAAAAATATCAAAAACATACATTTATAAATTGGGGCGTAAATAGAACTTTACGCCCTAGGGCAAAAGTATCAAAAACGCCCGCTTATATACATTAATAAAACAATAATAAAATTAAATAACGCCCCAATTTTTTTTGGTAAAACAACAGTTTATTTAATTAAACATAATATGTTAAAGTATACTGATTACAATTTGAAACATTAAGAACTGGGAAATTTTCTCCTAACTACAGAAAATGGTTTTATATTAATTTCAGTCGTACAAAAAATATTGTTTGCACTTCTGGCGTAAAGCACTTTTACGCCACAGCTGATTGCTTGCCCCTCGCAGGACCCTCGGGCAACAACTTTCAGCCGCAGGCGTAAAAAGTGCTATTTTACGCCTTGTTTAAAAATAACTATTAAAAGTTATGTTATTTTATTTTAATTTATCTGTTCTATACATTCATAAAAATTTGGAAACAAAAAATTACAAGGTAAATAAGAAATTTTTACGCATTCTATTATTTGTAGTTTAGATTCCTTAATGAAAAGCATACTTGTGTAATTTTAGGGCCCTATTAAATATCCTTGCAACAAACTTAGAAGTTGGCGGGTTGGCTAAAAAATGTAAATGCAGTTCAATTTTACATAATCCGCTTCGATTTGATTAAATTTGTTTAAAAGTCAGGTAGGTTGGAACTGCTTTAAATAAATATTAAATCAGAATAATAAAAATCCGTATCCTACAGGGTTAAACTCAAAATATTTCAGAAAATTTTAAAAAAATTGAATAGGAGGCTTTAACTTGGTATTTAGGCACGTAACTTTGATTCCAAATAACTATTATTTAACATTTTGTTGTCTTTTTAAAAATAGGGCAGTTTACTCCTAATCGGTTTTACCATTTTTGACCTAGGTACTCTGTATATTATTTAACTTTTAATCAAAACTAACTACTGCTAATACAGTTTCGGACCATGCACCAACTTTATAAAGAATAAAATTTTCTAACAAATTGCAAATAAAAAAGTTTTCATTTGTTGCAAACTTAATGGACCATACTGTATTTTCGGACGATGGTGGGTTTAGCAGCAACCAATAAGAGTCACCAAATGTAAACGCGCGGACGTCGAACGGTCTGTCGGCACTATCGGGCATAATTTATTAACGTTTAGTTAACAAAGATGAACATTTAAAAATTCAAGCTCACAAAAGTTGCTACAGAATCCAAGACCAGAAAATCGACAAGCTAGCATTGAAGCAAGAAACCACTTTAAACAGTCTCAGAAGCCAAAAACTCCTTCAATAATCACATTAAAACAAAATACTCTCTTGCACAAATGGCAGTAAATTCTTCTGGTCCTTTGCCAAAAACATCAGTAGAAATTTTTGCACCAGTTTTTTTCACTACTAACTACTAAAACATAAAATTATTTCTACATTTAAAGGAACGACCGAACAATTTGCCAAACAATTTTCTACCATTTTAACCCTTTAGCCACCTGTCAAGCATCTAATTCCAACTATTTTACCAATTCCTTATAAAATGCCCAATAATTTTTTAAAGGTAACACACATTAAATGTATCATTTCTTCTCTTAACACCAAGAAATCGTCTGGGCTAGATGGCATACCAGCAATCGTTTTAAAAAAATGTGCACCTAAACTTGCACCTATTTTAACTCCGGATCTTTTGAGTTTCTTATGACACGGGTATTTTTCCAGACAGCTGGAATGTTACACATGTCCAACTTATCCCCAAAAAGTATCTAAATCTCTTTAATCTAACTATACACCTAATTTACTTTTCTCATTGCTTTCTAAAGTAATGGAGAAATTCATTACCTTGCAAATTTTTAAGTATTCAGAACAAAAACACAAAATTTTACGTGAAAGGCAAAAAGGATAAACTAAACTCTGTTCAGTGGCCCTCTAGTCATTTTTATAATCGACGTATATCAGTCATTGTGGATAATCACTCTTCAAGCTTCTACTAAATTAATACTGGAGTGTCTCAGCGTTCAGTACTCGCACCAACTTTGTTTCTTCTTTACATCAACGACCTTCCCTTCTCCACAAACAATACCATTCATAGTTTTGTTGACGATAGTACTTTACTCAAGTTTTCAGGTTTTTAAACCAATCTCTAAGCCAAACTTGGAAAGCAAACGCAGGGCGATGATCAAAATAATTCTTTAATTTTTAATTTTAGGCAGCATAAAATATTTTTTTTTAATTTTAACTATACGTATATATTATAATTATTTAATCAGGGTATAATACGTTAATACGGCATCACATTGTCATGTATTATTGATTGACTTTGAAAAACGTTATCAGCGAATATAGAAAGCATATGAAAGGTGGCCGCGCTTGTGGCTACTCCGGTTGTATCGGCAGCGTCGATCACCGGAGTTAAGCAGCATGAAGCGCGCGCCATAACTTGGATGGGTGACCGGGCCGTTGTCGGTTTTGGGCAACGGCACGCGGTGTTCTGCTCGGGGGTGAACGAACGGACCGAGCAGCAACCATCCAAGTTATGGAATAAATGGTGTGTGAATGCAAAGGGGTAGGGGTCAAGGTACAATAGGCCTTCAGGCTGCAGTGCATCACCTAGGGGGCGGTCGTCGGACCTGAGTGGGATGACCCCGAAAGGGCGAAAAAAATATGAAAGGTGAGAAAATATTTGTGGTCATGGCCGGAAAAGTACATTGCCTAGCGACGCTTCCTGCCTACAGAAGTAATGCATTTTGAAGCTAAAAAAACGTATTGGAAATATGTAGATTTCCTTCCAATCGAAAAAAACATGTTTCTTTGTCTTTCTTTCCTTATCGCTATTTTGCAAGAAGCGTTATGCATTTGGGGATATCTTACAAATTCGTAAAAAATGTATTATCAAATCCTAGCTTTAAATTCAAGTTTACTCTACTACAAAAATATAAAGTGAAATTCTGAGCTTTAATAAAGTAGAAAAATACATTTTTCGATTTTCTTTGAAATGCTGGCTATTTGGTTTCATACCAGTGCCATAAAACCCAACCACACACACACACTCGATTTTCTTTGAAATTTATTTATTTCATTTTTTTTACCTTTCAGAGGAACTATATCTTGATTCTTGTAATACAGATTTTTTAAAAAGTTTTTGGCAAAACATGTCTGGTATTGTGATTAATATCTAAGGAATGTAATAAAACAGAACTTCAAAGTATCGAAAAATACTTTTATATTCTTGATTTAGCTATATTCTCGCGTTTTTAACAGATTTGGATCCATTCCAAAATATCGATCGATTATTGCGTGTTTGTGGATAACGTTTTGACCTATATTAGGTGTTCCAGAAAGTAAGGCAATAAAATGAAACATAAAACTTTTACACGTAACTGGAAAATTTTACCTTTTAACGCAAACCAAACATGATTTTTTCCTGTAAGACTCTAAAAAGTAAAATGAGCAAAATATTTTGTTTAAGATATGTTTAAAATACGGTTTTTTAATAATTTTTGTAACATAAGTTATAATAGGCATGATGATAGCTTTTAAAAAACTATTTTATAATGTTTAGAAGTATGTCCACAAAAAAACAACGTATACCAAAATTTCGTCAAAATCGGAGTTGCCGCAAATTCCAACACAAATACCGTATCTTTTTTTTTTTTGAGTTCATATCTACCCATATTATTGTGGGCTTATAGGTTTATTTAATTTTTTTAATCAATAAATTATGTTATTTTTATTCTTTGTTTTAGATATTGGAGATGTAATTAGGCATTTGGAGTATCTTTTGTTTGCTGATGATTTGAAAATGTATAGAGTGATAAAAGTTTGCTTGAATAAAAGTTCTCTACAGGGTGATCTATATATTGGTTCCAAATAAATAAACTGAATTTTAATGTGCGTGTCAATTTTATTTGTTAGAGGGCAAAATATTATACGTAACAGATATGTTCTGAATGACACACTGCTTCAGTCAGTTACTGAGGTTAGAGATCTGGGTGTAGTATTGGAGAATCAACTTACTTTTCGTAATTATGTCAAGAACATTAATCAGGGTGGTTTAAAAATTTAGGATTTATTACAAGAAACAGTAAACATTTTGCGCCTAGGACATTTAAATTGTTATACCGTTTTGCGGTTTAATCATGTTTCGAATATGCCTCTCTGGTTTGAGCTCCCTATTACCAATGTGGTACTGTCAAAATTAAATTTGTGCTGCGTAAATTTTTACGTACTTTAGCTTTTAAAACTGGAATAAATATTTATCTAAATAATCTTTATATTTTATATTGTTTATAGCTTAGTATCTAATACTTTTAAAATCATTACTTTGAAAAAACCTTAGAGCTCTTGTTGCTATTTTCATTTATAAACTTGTAAATGGCAGTTTTTTTACAAAAAATATCATCATACACTACACAGTACTCGTGGCAGTTGTTGTTCAATGTTTCGTTTTATCATAAGAATTATGGCTATTTCTTCCCATTTGTGATAATGTCGATTTATTAACATTCATAATTTGGATCCTTTTGGCGAACCTATTAGTTTTAGACGACAGGTTATAATTTTCTTGAGTTAAGGTCCTACCAGTTTTTAACTAATTTGTCTTTATTTAAATTTAATTATTTTTTTATAATATTTCTTGTTTCTTAAAAACACATCTTAAATTTTGTCATAATTTTTTAATAGACTCGTTTAAAGTGATCAAGTTTTAAAATTATGGTAAAAATCTACAATTAATCATTTATTCAGAACTTTGTCCTTAACCAAATTTACTTCGAATACATGGTAATCTTAATTTATTATAATCTTTTCCCCGAACATCTTATCTCAAGTAAACCGATTTTTATTAGTAATTATCTAATTAAATTTAATCACCTACAACGAATCATGACAGCTCATCCATCATAAAGAAAGTAAAATTAATTTTGGCTTGTTAACACTATCGGATTATTTCATTAAAAAAATGTCTCACATTCCTAATTAAATGAGTGGGATAAATTAATTTAAAATATTCTTGACCATCTGGCATTTGCAGGCACTTGTATAGCAGAGTCAAATAGTTACAAAACAATTGTACCTAAGCTGGCAGAACCACACCTGTGTTTTTGGCTAATTTATTACCTACAGGGTGTTTCAAAATTTACCACAAATATTTTAAGGGTGTAATTTTGAGGTCAAAATAGTGGTAGGGGATTTTGGGATTTACTACAGCGCGGTACGTATCCGGTTAAGTATCTTCACCAAATATAAGACCCGTATACAGGGCCGATAATAAAAACAAAAATATATATCCATCAAAAATTGTCGAGCGCGTCAGATTAAGATAGTGTAAGTTAATTACATGCTAAACAGTATATATTCCACTAATCTGACAATTTGAGAATGACGTAAAAGAAACAGAGGACTACAAAAAAAACGTCAGTTTAACATTTTTGAGCGTGGCTATTTTTTTATTTTAAAGAAAATAATTCAGGGATAACGAAAATTATATAAACCGATACGACCTGAACGATTTCAACAAGCCGAAATAATAATAGTTTTTTTACATATTTAAAAGTCTATAGCCACTTCCTCCACCGATAAAATGGTATACTATAACATTTTTGTCTTCCTTTGCAACCCAATAGGTCTTTATGACGCTCGAGTTAATCCCCTCTATCCCCTACTATAGGACAGATCTTAATATAAATATGTGGCCTAAAATTCACTCCCCAAGCTACAGCCATCTTAAAAGTAAAAATACAAAAAAGGAACTCTGGCTACATTTCCGCATCAAATTTCAAGAACATTTTTATACGTATGTAACATTAGAAAGGGACCTCTTAAGGTTGTTGCCGTAGTACGATAGTACCGTCAGAAAATTCTTTATTGTTGTGTACAAATTATTGACATTATAATACAATTCCCCTTAAAATTTGAAGTCGATTGACCACTTAGAATCTGAAATAAATTCAATTAAAAAAATTGTATTTAACATGGATGTTATACGCTCTTTGTAGTTCTGTATCCGTTTCTTAGTTATAGGAAAAAAACTGTCAGATATTTATAAAGCAAAGTAGCTTTTCGCGTCAGTATGTATATATGCTTAAATCTTTAAAACTACTCAACGGATTTTGATGCAGTTTTTTTTAAATAGATAAAGTGATTTAAGAGGAAGGTTTTTGTATAATAACATGCTAATATATTATGGAACCACTGATAATGATAATTTCAAGATTTCTAATGTGAAATCGTTAAGAAATACATTTTTTGCGCGTTCATTGCAAACGCTGGCTGAAATAAGGAAAGGGGAATTGTTTTGGTTAGTTTTGGTTATTTCTGGTTAAATCTTAATCTGGTTAGATAAAATTCAACGCGTGCAAAGCCGCTGGCAAAAGCTGGTTATTAATAAAAAACGGTTATAAGAAATATACCTACTAGTCTCATTAGACTCCGTTTACAATTTTATTAATTGCTTCTATTTGCATATTATCTTTGTTAATATTAAAACCTTAAAAATGAAATTCAGCTGGTAAATATTTATAAAAGTTACACTCTCATAAAATTATATGTTTAAATATTAGGATCAATTGGGTTGATATTTTACGTATTTTTAACCTTGTTGTTTTTTTATAGTTGTTAAGTAAATATTGACATCGGAAAAGAAAGTCATGTCGTTCGATCACTAGAATAAACTGTTTGGCCCATTTTTTCTGTTACAAGTGTTCTATTTAATCGTAAATGTCAAAAATTATGATTTCAAAACAAAAATATAACACCCAAAAACAGATAAAAATATCTTACATACCTAACTAACCTACCAAGATAAAACGCCCTTTTAAAACATTAAACCTCTTAAAAATCACATCTCAAAAAGATATACGACTAATCTTAAATTTGTCGTTTGGCAATAATGAAATCATTAAAATTTGGTAATTTTTAAAAAGTTGGGGCATCTCCGATTTTACCGAAATTTGGTACACGGTTTTTTTTGGGGTCTAATCAAGAATCTCACAAATTTTTTTTTACGAAAACCTTTTTGAGATATCCATCATCAAAGTTAAAAATTAAACTAACCCTATTTTTCCTACATTCCCTCTTCTTTTTGCACACAATCCTTGATTAAAAGCTAAAGGGGCACATAACATTTAATTTACACCCTTTAAAACCTGCTATTTTTCATTTATTTTATACCTTTTTTCTATTAAATTGCAAAATTGCATCCATGAATACAGTCCCACCAAAGGCTACCTCGATTAAAATGATTAAAAGTAAAGCTTTGTAATTTAATGTAAAAAGGGTGAAAAATAAATAGTAAGACAGATCTTTGAATGGTGTACAGTGTACACACTGTGCGTGCTAATTTAGCTTTAAATCAAGGTTTGTTTGTAAAAACAAGACTAAATATATTTAGTAAAAATGAGGTTAGTTTGATTTTCAACTTTGATGATGAATATCTAAAAAGCGAAACTCTTCCGAAAAAAATCTTTCAGATTCTGATCAGCACCCCAAAAAACCAACGTATACCAAATTTGGTTAAAATCGGAATTGCTGCAACTTTTTAGACAATAACCAGGAATTTTGTTGCTCTATTTACCGAAAGGATTTCATAATTAGCCACAACATTAATCAACTTTTTAAAAAATCTATGTAGTAAGCTTGACCGATATGCGTTAAGGAAGTAAACATATTATTGTGATTAAGTACGTGCAATTAAACGATTTTTAAAAATAACCTCTATACGACAATGGCGAATTAATTTTTGTTGAAAAATAAATATTCATAGAATTTTGATTTGGTTACTTAAACAGGAAGTTACTAAAGGGTTTTCCATTTATTTTCAGCGCTCTATCTTTGAATGAAAATAAAACAAATTTGAAAATTATATTGCAATTGCTGAATTTTTAATTTAAAGCATATTTAATGACATTAAGTTTTAAAAATTATTTAAGCCAAATAACCGCCGCGGTTTCGCTGAGTCATTCAAATCCTAGAGATCCAATTTTCAATGAAATTTTGACACAAATTCGCCCAATTTGCCCAATCTCACCAATGGTGCAAGTTGTGTTGGCATTTAGGGCGGCAATCGTTTGTGGTTTGTCCGCATATACTCGAGATTTGATGTAGCCCCACAAAAACAAATCCAACGGAGTTGTGTGTGTGCACGGAATGTTTGGCGAACCGAACACTGATTTTGATAATAGGTTTTAACGATTTCTACGCGTTGTTCAATCGTGTAGCATTCCACAGTAAAATGTCACTACTGACTGAGTACTTCGCCGAAATTTACCGGCTGTATTATTCTTGCCTTGGTCATGCGCTGTGGTCAAACATCGAGCGTTAAAAATGGAAAATCCTTTACATTTACAATAATTTTTAAAATAAAGATCACAAAAATGTTCTAGCATCGCTGACCGATATGAATTAATGAAGTAAGCATACTGTCATTAGTAATTAAGCACGTTTTCATGATTAAAAATATACTTGAATAATGCTAAATAATTTCTACATAATTTTTAGCGAAGTTCTTTTGTTTTCGGAAGGAATTTGTTGAATTTGGATTGGATACGTAGATCAGGAATGCACTAAAATTTATTTTAAAAATTAGGTGAGGAGGTAGCGGCCAAAAAAGTTTTGTCACATAAGAGTAAATTTTCATAAACGTCAAAAATCTCTTAAGGTTTACTATTTTTATAGGTATACAGGGTGTTACAGAATGTTGTAAAAAAATCTCATGGCAGACTCTTATAAAGAATAGGTCCTATAAAGAATGACGCCATGACTTTTGTGCAACGTTTATATTTTATTTGAATAAAGCAAACAAAAATATATCTTTTGTTGCTTTTAAGTTGTTTTCTAACCTGTTAAGTTTTTAAGAAAAAAATAAAATTCTACCACCCATGTTTATATAAAATTTTCCTTTTACTTTCTGATGTATGTGCCCCTAATTTTTTTAACAACATTCTGTAACCCCTGTATATGTAGGTCAACTATATTTCAACCATAAAATATCATTGTTTTTGTTATATTCTCCCCATTTGATTGTGGCATTCCGTTAACACAATAATCAAAAAATAAAAATTGAACCGACTTCAAAAAATTAGTAAAAGTCACTAAAAACTTAAAAATAATAAAAAAAAAAATAAGTCGGGTAATAGCATATTGCATAAAAGTATAAAATCTTTTGTTTATTGAGTTTTAATATTAAGTAATTGAGCACATATCTTATTACCCGACTTCATTTTTAATATTTTTTTTTTAAATTTTTTAAAACTTTTAGTGACTTTTACTAATTTTTTAAAGTCGGTTCAATTTTTTTTAAAGATTATTCTTGGCTTTTTAGTTTCCTATTATTACAATTAAATCGGTAAATATTCACTAAAACACTACTAGTACCTCTTAGCGGTTAGCTGCAGCTTCTATCCATTTATAAGCTTTTTACAGCAATGGAAGTTTAATTAAGGAATTAAAAATATATATTTAACTAACCATGACCCCCACCTATTCTCTGTCTTTAGTTCCTTATATTTTATATCAAAAGCCTATAAATCGATGCACAGGGGGCTGCAGCTATCCGCTTGTCTTTTAGTTCGGTGAAAAGGGTTAATTTTACCCCAAGGTTATCGATTCTGAATGCGCCCTTGATCTTTCCTACGTATGACAAAGAGAAAAAATAAGTCTAGTACCTTACCACCGCGGAAGTGCACTCTTTCAAATAAAAAAAGAATTTTTAAAATCGGCCCACAAAAACACCAGAGTAAACGCGTAACATACCGCGGCAAATTATGAACCTCTCCTTTTGGTCGGTGAAAAGTGTAAATTTTATCCCAAGGTTGTCGATTCTAAATGATTCCCTGATCTCTCCTTTTTTTTTGCTTTATTATCTGGACATATGCCTATTTATATGAGCATATGCCTATCTAGAGTCAGCTTTGCCGCAAAAACACTGAACTCTCACCTTGCCGACAAAATAATTCTAGTGGGACCTCTTCTCTTTCAAATAAAAAGAATTTTTAAAATTGGCCCACAAACCCCAGAGCAATCGCATAACACAGCAAAAAAAAAAAAAAAATACGCGGCGAATTGTAAACCTCCTCGTTTTTGAAGTCGGTTAAAAACAAAATGGCCGATTTTTCGATATGGGGCAACTTTTAAATAGAACACCATGTATATTTTTTTACAATTTTCAAAAAATAATGGATACAATGATTTCTAAAAATCGACTGCATTGCAATTAAGAGCATTACTTGACAATAAAAATTTGCTACATACAAAGCTGCAGAAAAATACGACAACAAATATTATTTATACTATTTACAAAATACAAGTTGCAGTAAGAATAAATTACTTTTATAAAACTTTAAAACTCCTATATGACTAAGATTTCTCAGAACTCCAAATCCAATTTTTAAATTTGGAAAAATGGAATTTAAAATTACATAATTTAAATAAACATACATTTTTACTTTGATTCTTGGCTAGAAAATAATTAAATAAAAATATATTTACCTATGCGCCAAGTTTCTGCTATCAATTATTGCATTCATTTTATGTGTTTGTTTATCAAGTTATTTTATGATTTATATTTTAGGTTATTTGATTTTGGTTACTTCGTTACAATTTTACCGGCTGCAATACCCGGGATACTAATAACCCGATTTATTTTACTGCTTTTGAGAAGCCAAAAAATATTTCTAAGCGTTGACATTCAGATAATCTCAGCTTAATTGGTTTACATACTAATAATGTCAATTAGAGATAAAACAGTAAGTTTATAGAATTGTTAATCGCTTTTACACAACATTTTTGTTGTTGGGTTAAAATATTATAATCCGAAATTAAATTGTACTTAATTAATTTGTATTTGTACTTTAGTTATTTGTAAAAACTATTGTAAGATCAAGTCAACAAAACTTAAACTATAAAACACACTTGATATGTACAGGGTTTTCATATATATTTTGCCACCCACTTTTAACAATAATCAAAAAGGATAGAAAAAAGTGTCCTGTAAAAAAGTTTCATACTTTTTCATATCAGAGTTGGGTCGAATACTGAAAATCGGTATTCGAATACGAGTACGAATACTGGAAAAATAAAGTATTCAGAATACCGAATATTTGAATACTTGGAAGAAAAAAAGTATTAGAATATTGGAATACGTGAATACCCGGAATCGGTATTCGAATAGTAAAAAAGAAAAAAAAACGGTGATTGAAAATTTGAACACAAAAAAAAAGGTCCTCACCTTATTTTTCCTTACTTTTTGTTCCCTTTTGGTACTTCTATTCGTGACAATTTTAGTATTCTTTGGTATTCGAATACTACTTACACATTTCGGTATTCGAATACTCGGAACGCCGGTATTCGGAATACTTAAAAAGTATTAGAGATACAGAATCCCGAATACTAACCAAAAGGTATTTTGCCGAATGCCGAATACCAAACACACAAATGTATTCAAATACCATTCGAATACCGGCAAAATGTATTCAGAATACTATTCAAAAATAATGAATACTATGCAGAATACTGAGTATTCGAATACGACCCAACTCTGTTTCATATATTATCTTTTGAGCATAAAAAAGAAACAAATGAACAAAAAAAACTCAAGAAAAATGAAGGGGGAAACTTTTTAAATGGGACACCCTGTATATTATTTTAGCATTAAAAAGGTCTTATAAAAAGCTTTACAAAAATACCACATTTAATATATCTATCATTAATGGCTTTCGAAATATGACAATTTAAATCTGGATATAATCTCCATTATATCTACAGTCTCAGCTTAGTGTCGTAGGTAGGTATAATGGAAATTATATCTACTATTTTTCAGATTTAAGTAGTCATATTTCGAAAACTATTTACACATTACAAATGTAATATTTTTGTAGACCTTTTTAATGGTGGCATAATATACAGGGTATTCCGACTCCAAAAAGTTTCCTTTCAGTTTCTAAGTTTTTGATGCTTATTTTGTTTCATTTTTATGCTCAAAAGATCTTGTTTATAGTTAAAAGTGGGTCGCAAATATGAATGAAAACCCTGTACATCTGATTTGAATCTACAATTTTCTAATGTCCATAGAACACCACAAAACTTTAGATTTAACAAATATTAATTTTCAAGTTTCTTTCAAATCTAAAAAACAAAGAGCCCAAGGGAATTTTGGGCTGAATGCGACAGAAAATTGTATGGGGAGAAACCTTGTTCCCTCTAATGTACGCCTACCATATATGTACCGGGTAACCTTTATATAGAAGGCGCGAGTTGAGGAGCAGCCCGACAAATTATTTAAAAAAAATTGATCCTTAGAAAAACTCGAGCGCGTCGGATTAAGAAAAGGTAAGTTAGGTAGGTACATACAGAACAATGCATATTTTAGTAATCTGATGATTTAAGCGTGGCATAAGGATTTTTTTACAACTTTGCGACTTACCCATTTTCTTATGCCACACTTAAATCATTAGAATATTGAAATATACCTCAAAAATATACATTGTTCTACATGCACTAAACTTACTTTGTCTTAATATGACGCTGCTCTACTTTTTCAGAGGATCGATTTGTTTTTTTTTAATAATTAAAACGGGCTGCCCTACAATGCCACGCCTCCTATATAAAGGGGAACATATTATGGTAAGGGGCATATTAGAGGAGCAAGGTTTCTCCCCACATAGTTCCTTCGACGCACTCAAGTAAGCGCTTGAAAATCTCCCTCTTGGGCTTCCCTACAATTATGATATATTTGTTTACCGATAAGAATTCTTAGCTAGAACCCCCTATTTAGGAGTTCATATAGTGATATAACGATACCATGAACAATAGTTCGTTAAAAATTAAAATTTATGCGATGCCACGATGCCACCTGAAAACCCCACGACCGCGTTAATAATTATACCCAAAACTATAACTTACATCGTCCAGAGGCACAGCAAGGTCATTTTGAATTGAAAAAAGCATACCTTTTTTTTTCCAGTGTTGTTTCATTAAAAAGAATCTTTTTTTAAGAAGCGTTGTTGACTTTTGAAGTAAATATGGCTAATTTTAAAGGTGTTCGCATAATATACTAAGCTGAACATATTTTTTTTTTAAAGCGACAATAATGGCTATGCATGATTTTCTCTTTAAAGGCAATTTCTGGCCGCTAGTTTAAAACTAAACACCAGGTTGTGACATATTATTGGAGAGAGATTTTTTTGAATAATTTGAAATATAGAAAACAAAGTGGGGCACTCGTTTTTAAAATAAAAGGGATGTTGGTAAAAACAATTAGGGAAAACAACATCCCAGACAGCAGGGTAGCTTTCCAGTGACGAAAATTTTTGTGCGTCACGCTCCAGGGCTTAAAGCTCTTGATCTGCTATAAAAAGTTAGTCACTGGAACGCATCATTAGACAAGGAAAGAGAGATAACTTTAAGAAACTTTAAAATTTCGGTGTTTTTAAACTTTCTTGGCTTTATAATAATCTTTTTTATTATCTAATTCCATTTTAAACAAACAATTTCAAAAATGCATCCTTAACCATAAAAAACACGTTTGACGCACAAAAACCAAAGAGGGGTTGGTGCATGAGGGGCAAGGGGAAAGAAAAACGGAGTAGTTCAGGTGCATAACACTTTCAGTCACTGGAACGCTATAAAGTAGAACGAAATGCTCCTGAGCCACTCGGGAGCGCTCTATTTGCGACACTGGAAAGCCACTCTGGTATGGTCTTATGAACTTTTAATTGTTTAATCTATGTATTTACCTGTGTGCTGCACTACGGGTTGATGCATGTCCACTTGTAAAATAGTTCATATCCACTGTACTATACGCTCTACCCCTCATTTCCCCACCGGCCGTATTTAGCACATCCAAATTTTTCTTAGTACTTTTTACACTTTTGCGATTTTCTCTCATTTTCTTAAAATAATTATTGCTTCGAATATTTTAATAAACAGTTTGATAATTTTCTAAAGTTACTGCTAATCTCAATGTTTATTGCTGAACTGAGCACAATAAATGCGTCAAAGTTGAAAATAATGACCTGTGTACTAAACCATAATCAGTTACGATAGGGTCAACAAATATTGCGAGAATTTGTTTAGGGAATGCAGAGAAATGAAGCCCAATTTTTAGATAACAAGTATTCTTGTCGAACATAAAAGAAAACAATTACTGAGAGCTTCCCAAAATGTGCGTCTCGACGCCCTAGGACGTCGCACATAGGATGTTTGAGAAATTTTTTGACAAAATTAGATATCTCAGGAAGGATATTCAATTGTTGCACGAAAATGTAATCAATGCGATTATCTATTTAAAAAAAAAGTCTTTAAAATCTGAAATAAAAAAATCTTAGATTGCCCTTCAAGCATTGAAAACACTTTAGTTAGGCAACGTAAACCAAATTTAAGAGAAGAAATGACAGATATAAATGTCAAAATGACAGCTGAGCGCCATTTTCGAAAGAAAAAGTAAATGAAAAGGCGGGTCTTGTGGCATATCATTTTAAAGCTCCCGACGAGTTCATTATAACTCCAAAATATAAAGTGACTACCTTTACCCCCCAAATAGCAATTGAAAATAACCTGAATACCTGATTTGGATAGCCATATTTCGAAAACTAATAAAGTTAGATATACATCAATTTGGTATTTTCTTAAAGGTCTGTTAGCTTTCTTCTTATTAGTGATCTAATATACAGGGTGCTTCATTAAAAAAACTATACTTTTTGTCCTACCCCGTATAGTATTACCAATATTACCATTAAATAAATACTTAAAAAGGTTTTAAGAAAATACCACATTATGTGTATCTAACCTTATAAGATTCGGCAATACGGCTATCTAAATGAGGTATTCAGGTAATTTGCAAAGTACCGCCATTTTTAGTAGGTAGAGGTATGGACTTTATATTCTGAAGTTATAAAGTACTCGTCAGGAGCTTTAAAATGAGGTGCCACAAGACCCCTTTATATCTAATTTTTCTTTTCAAAATGGCACCCAGCTTTCAGTTTGACATTTATATCTGTCATTTCCTGTCTAAAATTTGGTTTATGTTATCTTACTAAAGTCCTTACATTTTCATGAAAAATACCAAACAGTACAGAAGTTAGAAGGAGGGACCTGAATTTAGACAAGCACAGTATTTATGCACTATACGGTAAAATTACTAGGTTACAAAAGAAGTAAAATCACTAAGTAATTGGATATTTTTTTTTGTAAAAATTAGAAGCTACTCTTTATAGAATTCATTACTTTTGATAGCAGTATAAAACATGTTAGCAAAGTCGTTTCTTCTTTTTTTTCAAAGCAAATTTTAATAAAATTGCTGATATCTTCAAAACATAAAATTGTTACTTAGTTTTACCTTTATACCGACCATATGACAATAAACTGTTACATGGGAGCGCCCTTACATAACAGTAGTGTATAATATTATGTTCTAGTATAGAGATAATAGATAGAATAATCTAGAGAAGTATGATTGTGTCTAGAATTGTTTGGAATACGTAAATTAGGAATATAAAGGCTGGAGTAAGCCGCAGTTAGTAAGATATTTGATATAAGTGATATAGTTAAGATCGTAAATAACTAAAGTGTATGTTGTAGTGTTATGTGTGTTACTAACGTGATTTTAATAAGGAATTTTATCGTTGTCAAGTGTTTGAATTGTCTAACCCACATAGTGCAAAGTTATAAAAAACCGTAACAGTATTTTATAGAGTGTCCCCAGATTCAGTGGTATTAAAAACCTTAAAAATTTAAACCTACAAGGTTATTTAATTTAATGACACTATTTTGCCCAGGCCATGCTGCAGAAAATGGTATTTTTCTTTACTTCTTGAGGAATTGCGCATCATTCGATTGCCTTATCGTGCTGATGATATGGACATTCTAAGAATATTACTATATTCTCATTATCTAAATTTGTTTGTCAAAGATATTTAAATCCATCTAAATGATAACTTCATCCTAATCAATGGGAAAAACAAGAAATACACAGTTTCTTTGTTGCCTATTATAAAATTAATAAATTATTAAATGTAGAAATAAGAAACTTTATATTATAAAAGGTTAACTACAAAAATATTTGTTTTAAAGAAAAAGTCTTTTCTTTTACCTTGACTCTAACATTAAAAAGTGTTGATACCAAATTGTGAAAAATATCAAATTATTTTTCTACAAACAGTTTTTTAAGTTTCCATTTTAAAAGTAAACAGTAGAAAATAGATGAGATTGGATAAAAATTTATCAGCATAAAAACACGATTTTTTTGTTTACCATGATTTCCCCTGTTAACTTAAATTTTAATTCGAATAATAATTAACTTCTATATATTTAAATAAAAGATTAAAATAACATTCTGATATAAGTATTGCTAAATATATATCTTTGATTTTAATGTAATGTTTGATGGGGGTATTTCGTAATAATTTCACAATGTCATGTCATCATATTCTGTTAAATGATATCTTATTTTTTTATACAGATATTATATTATAATAGTAGCAGAACTGACGTGATATACAAACCGCGCGATAACATCAATGTTACAAAGTTTTTGTTGCGACTTGAAAACTTCTAACTTTATGTATTGTTAAAAGCAAATAGATTAGGATATTGTTTTATTGATTTTAAAAATGGTTCTTTTAAAACGGCAGCTTTTAAAAAGAAACTATTCTTTTGAACATGTATGTTGCTAATTAAGGAAAGCTGGTAGATAAGTATGTTAGGTACTTAAGCAAATGTGGAAAATTACTGGAATTTTGCAGAATACTTTATTTTAAATTTCTAAAATATCTTTCTTTAAGAAAATAAATTTGGACCGAGATTTGGACTCATTACGATCTGGCGATATTTTTATAATCGATATACTGTCAAGACTGTCAAAAATACAAAAGACGGGAACTAAAAGGAGCGCTATTGTTGTCGTTCCGAGCGGTTCTAGACACCAAAAAGGAATACACCAAAAACCCATTTCTCATCATTGTCCATAAAAATGCATATTTTTTCTGCAGCGCCAGGAGCACAATTAGGAAATACCTGGAAGGGGGGGCTTATCCGCCATGGCGACGATCGAAGGCTAGTTGTTTTACTGTGAAGACCCCTTAAAAAGAAGTTTATAAAACTCCAGTGAACATTTGCAATGATTTAATGACACAAATTAAAAAAAAAAACAAAAATTCAATAGTCTTAAAATACTTAATAGAGGCTAACTTTATTTAAAAAAATATTACACATATATTAATGGGTAACGCGGGCAGTGCCGGATTAGGACTATTTCATGCCATAAGCAATCGACTCCTGTGGGGTCCTTTAGCGATGTTATCTCTTAAAAATTTTGACGACAAAAAAAGGTCCTCATGCTTTTAAAATGTAACCAAATATATTAGTTATTTAAAATTCTTGAAGACAAAAAAAAGGCCTTTCATTTTTAAAACACAAACACTATTCATTTTGTGTTTAAAATTTTTGAGGAACAAAAATAAGGTCTTTACCTTGATAAAACACAGACAACATGTAATTTTGTTTCTTCCTTTGTACTCTTCAGTGCTGGATTTACCAGCAGGCTAAGTAGGCTGGAGCCTAGGGCGGCAGACTTACTTCATAATTGTTTATTTTGATTTAGAAACACACAACAAAAATAAATTTAACATTCAAAACACCACATCAGATTTTAGCGATGTTGCCATGCATTAAAATAAATTTTATTTTTCTAAAATGAAAACCAAAAATGTAATGTTATGACCAAAAGAAGTTTACCAAATTTTATGGAAATATCTGGGGTGGTAGAACTCGTTGGGTAGGACAGTTATGATAAAAACCGCATTTTTTTTCTTAAAAATTTAACGCCCTGTATCTCGGAAAGAAAGCATGTTCGGACATAATTTTATTTGAAAAATTTTCTTATTTTCTTGCATTCTATACAGTGTTAAAAGAAAAGTACCAACACAAAAATAACCCTGTAGTTTTCTATATTCTGGAAATTCAATCTTTCACCCCTTTAAAAATGTAACATAAGCTATGGTTATTTTAAAAATAATGGATTTATTGATTGCATGATAATTAAGAGTATTATTATTTAAAAATAAAAACATGCTGCATACAAGCTTGCAAAAAAATATGGCAACAGGTTTTTAATAATACTACAAGCTACAGGTTATTCACAATATTAACTAAACTTTTTAAAATAGTAGCTGTTCTTACTGCAACTATTATTTTGTGAATAACATATAGCTTGTTAAGCTTTTTTGCAACCTGGTATGTAGCAAATTTTTATTGTCAAATAATCATTTAAGAATATAAGTTTGTGTGTGTGTGTATGTAGCAAGAAAAAAGAGTAGACTAGAATATTTTAATTTTAAAATAAAAGATATATATTCTTACCTTTACATTTATTGGTCTGAAACATGTTACTCCAAACATGATAAAATAGTTTATAATGGTATTAGCAATGAATACCACAGATATTCAATTACTGAATGCAAACTTGGTAGCTTAGACTTGACAAGCATAATATTCATTGTCAATATAGATTTCATCAGAAAACTATGAAAAATACACATTTTTTTCGTCACACTAATAGGTAATAGATTAATGAAGTTATGGTTTATGCGTTTTTAAATATTCCAATGAGTACTTAATTTTCTAATAGGTTTAAACTAATCATTGTGGCATAAGTAAAAGGTTTTTGTAAAGCAAATTGATAAAACTTGAAGGTAAAATGTAAAATCACTATGGTCCCTAGAAGTTTTTAGTTTTAAGATATCGCACTTCAGAAGTTCTAGCATTACTCAGATGGCTATACACTTAGCAAAAAAATTATACTTTCTGAATTACTCTCTACGTATCTTTTCCACCAGATCAGCACGCCTGAATACACCCTCCAATAATTTATGATTATTAAGAAAGCTATCTTTATTTATCTGTGCAGACAAATATTTAGTAGTTAGTAATTTGTATTTCTAAAAATATTTTTATAAATGTAAATTTAGTAACAAAAATGGGTTTTGGATAAACAGGAAGAAGGGCGAGGAAAAAGGTCATCAATGACACAATGCCAAAATGTCTATACATTTAGAACATGTTTTTGTCATGAAATGTTTGTCCTGGTTTTTCTTATTTATTTTTTTTTTTTCTTTTTTTTTTTCGTAAAAAGCTATAAATCCTATAGATAATTATCAAAATAAATTTGCGACTCAAATCAGTTGCAAAAATTGGTTTTAAATAGGTAAGTACTTCAGCATGCTTGGGATTTTCCTTAAAAAAACAGGCTATAAGCTTCTTTTAAACCAAACTTCTTTAGTTATAGTTAATTTTGTCGTTGTAGTTAATCTATTGCCATTTATATTTTTGCTATGCTCTTTTATTAAATATTTAATAATATAAAATATCTTAAAAATATGCCCACTTATTTATGTCCCTGTCAAGTAAAGTAATTAGCTAATATCTACATAAAATGTAAAGCATATGTAGATTAAATTTTTATTTTATTTAACCATACAAATAAAATATTCTTATTAATAATAACAAAATTTACTTACCGCTGACTAGCTTTTCTGTACCATTTCTTTGCCAGTGGTTCGCGATTATCATTCACGATTACATCCATGACTAAATAAAAATATTCAACTGATCACTTATAAATCAGGAATAACTTTTATTACAAAAACTTGGGTAGTTGTGACAAACAAGGTTGAATTTATATTTTAAAAATAAATCAAAGTTCCAATAATAACTCTTAAATAAATACAATTTGCATTCCAAAAGCTGCAATGCAAAAATGGGATTTTTGACTAAAGCGTACTTCAATAATTCACTGTTAACAAGTTTATGGTGAAAAACAATTTGTTAACTTGTGTAAACAATTATTATGATAAAACTTATTAAGTACTACCGTAATAAAAGACTTTGTTATTTTGAGTTGTTTGCACAATAAAATTTCGGAATGAAGTGACGTCTACTTCTTAATATTTTCATGGCAGTTAGCATTAGGCAACTATTAATACACAATTTAGCGTTTTTCATAGGCATAATAACTGTACCTCTGTACCATGATCGTAATTGGTGTGTGCTAGTCGTGGTAACCAGAACTGAGAAAGCGATAGACAAGTTTTGGTTTATTTATCTTTGGTTATGATAATATGTATAGTGGCTATGTTTTTGAAGTCCCAAAAAATATACACTATGGTAGGTAGGGTCGCTACGTCTCTGGCTAAGCCTTGATATTGATGTCAAAGAGCTGGCAGTTGCCAAGCGCCAAGACAAGCTAGAGGTTAAAAGAAGAATGACATAATAACTTAACCTCTCCCCATTTCTTAAAAATATTAGTTTTTTTCTTTAATATTTCGTTATTTTAATATGATGTCCTGCTTAACTAAACCATTTCAAAGACTAGTGTTAAATGAATTAACTAATTTACAAAAACATGCGTACGTTATAAAATTAGATACGTAGAAAAACCTGAAATCGGGGTTGGTGTAGCATTCCGAAGGAAAGTTCATTTTCCAGAGAAATATACTGTTAAACCATTGGAGGTAACAAATTTAGCTGGTAGAGATCCAAAATCAGGAAGGGTAGTAGTACACGGTATAGGAGGTGGTATTAAACATAAGTATCATTGGGTTGATTGGAATCGAGTCGGACCAAAGGAAGGACCACCCCAGGTTAGTTTAATTTAATACCATGGTAGTATGACTCATATTTCTTCAAATCCTATTAAATTGATGTTTTTATACTTTTAAAAATATTGGTAATTGGTAATACCTATTGGTCAAAACCGGAGTTGCATCCACTTTCCAAACAATTACCAAAATATTAACTTGTCATTATTTCTGTTATAGGAAGAAAGGGTAATAAAAATCATAAAAGATGGATGTAGAACTGCATTTGTAGCATTAGTTGCCCATGGAGATAAATTGAAATATATTTTAGCCACAGAGAATATGAAAGCTGGAGATATAATTAGAACTTCCTGTTTCATTCCCAGAATTCCTGGTAGGTAAAGAGTGGATGTTTTTGTGTAGAAAAAAAACTTATGGTCAGGTAGTCAGAAATTTAAAATATATAATACTCAGTTACTAGACAGTAAAGACAAAAATAATTTCAGCACTGCAACTTGTTTTCCTGTGGTATGTTTTCTTAAGGGTGTCTTCCCCATTTTCTAAGACCAGTAAAAAGATACAGCTTATCTCAAACAAAAAAATTAGCGGCATTTTAATCTGTAAGCCTAAATGCATGGAATGGACTAAAGATTGAACTTTCGGTAGATATTTGAAATAAAAATTCGCCAATTTTGTTTTTATTTTTTTAATAAAACATTGAAATTTTGGGAATTTTTGATTGGTAATAGTTCATTCCAGGCGTTTACATGTGCTGAGTATACCCTACAAATTTTAAGTCATTCGGTCAAGCTGTTTTGAGACATGATGGAGGAATGTTTGAAAGGCACAGTTTGGAGGAAAACGCATTTAAAGTTTTAAGTCTGCTTAAAACTATGAAAATCTCAATTTATCCTTAAGGGGCAATGCCTGGTCTACAGAGTATTTTTTAAAATTAATTTATTTAATTCTTTTTAAACCTGTAGAAACTTGTATAAACATATATTTGTGTAAAAGGGTCCCAGGTATCGAGCCCACTGTACACAATAGGCCTGGACTTTAACTGCCAACTCAGCGCTCCAAACAGCTCGTTTTTCTAACTGCTGTTTCTTAAAATAACTATGAATTTCTAAAAATCACATTACTACTTTATTCTAGACATGGTAAAAAGCAATTTATGAAAAAAAGAAAATATATTTTTTTAGATCATCACATGGGATGACCCCCTTAAATGACACTAAGCTGTATCAGACAAGTTTAACTTAGTACTGTTTACACCTCATTTTGCTAGTTTTTATTAAAAAAAAGTCACTTATTGCGATATGTTTTTAACCACACTTCTTTTAGTATATCTAATATTTAAAGCCGATTCTCACCTAGAGGGGTGTTCACCCATGACGCATGAGTCGGCACCCATCAGCTGATTGTCGGGATTTTTTCAAGGACACGGGTAAAATCATATCCATGCACATTTAAATTGAATCACAACTTTTGGTAGTACCAACCGGTAATTTATGTAGGGAATTTTGTCAAAAAGTCGTCACCCATGGAGTAAAATTACTAAAAGGAACCTTTTTATATTTATTAAAAATAAGAGTTACAAAGTGGAAAGTTATGAGATGTACAGTTAAAGTCTTTTTTATTTATTAAAACATTTTATATAATTAAGAAATACTTAAAACAAAAATTTGTATAAATTTTGATTCTATAACCCAAATTTTTGTTGCTTAAATGTGTAAATTTGTTCCTTGATTTATACCAATATTTTTGACCCTCTATACATATTACTTTTTTTTATTTGTTGGTTTTACAAACTAGTGAATTGGCCACCTAAAATATGTATTACTCTTGAACTATTATATTTCTTTTTAGTTTTTTACTGATATTAAATTTCTTTCTTAGAGCTTTGTGTTTTTCTAGAAATAAGAGAATTATATTTTAATTTCATGTTTTTGTTTTAATTTTAATTTTATTTGTTTGTTTATACATATACAATTGTCCTAAGCAAATAAATGTTTAGTTTTTAGGATAACTAGATTTAGTAAGCTTTATTTAAAAATAATAGAAAAAACATAGCCCTCTAAATGATCTGAATAAAAGTTATCCTTTGTATATATTTATTTTTTCAGGGTATTTACGAAGTTTTCTTTATTTTCAATTTATCTTTAGAAACCTAAGGATTTTAAGTGAAGGGTATGCCAGAAAATCGTTCTAACCGCTAAAGTTTAGTTTTGAGAGAAACTGAAAATATTTATATTTATCTTTCAATTAAAAAAACAACTACAACATTTGGGTTGCTTACTTATGGGTATTTTAATGTATTTAGAATAAGCAACATGTTATTATGAACCTTTAATAAGAAGTTCCAAAGCTAAGTCACTTACAACGTTTTTCATGGAAACGACTTTCGTACAACCTTGTTTTACGTTTAATGGGTCAAAGGTCTTTTCTTGTGATGTGGTTAGAGAGAGGACAGTATGGTTTTAAACAACTTTTGGGTTTTATAAAAATTAACATGTGTTAACATATTAATGATTTTAACATGTATTCATTTTGTGAAATGCAATAAACCATTGCCTTCTACGTGGGGCTATCGCCGTCTGGCGGGTTAAGCCGCCCACAGCCCCCTTTTGTCAAACCCCTGCTTTTGACTTGACTAGGACATTGGCTCACTTTAATGAAATATAGAAGAGTTTTTGCCAGGGCACATAGAATGTTGTTACGCCGATTTAAAGATGTGTTTGATCGCTCTGACATCTCCGCAGGGACAAAATTGTGGGAGATTTGCGTGAAACGATGGGGGCTTATGCCCATGTATAAGGAACAATTTTTATGGAAATCCAACTTTAGACCAGACTTTCAATTAGAATGTTGGTCCCTTCAATTATGTTTTGGTTGTTCATTTCATTAGTTTGACTGTCATTTTTTTTAGTTAGACCAAACGAAGGTGATGCATATCCTTTGGGAGCTTTGCCACTAGGTACACAAGTTCATTGTATAGAAAAATATCCTGGTGTAGGTGGATTTTTGGTTCATGCTGCTGGAACTTATGCCACAATAACTAGAAAAGCTCCTGACAACCGTATTATAGTTTTAATGCCCAGTAAAAGGAATTTAGGTAAGAACTTTGCATATACTTTTTATCATTGAAAAATATAAAATATCCATGATAATAATGATCGTATATAAAGGGTATACTTTGTTTTAGTTTGCCAGAAGAATGCATGTGTACGGTGGGAAGATTAAGCAATGTTGAGCATGGTAGTACACCTATTGGATCTGCTCAAAAAATAGGGAGCTGGGTAATAGGCCTCGATCAGGTAAAATTATTTCATTGAGCTAAACAATATAATACAGGGTGATTTAAAATCGATCACGAAACGTAAGGGGATGATTCTACTTGACAAAATAAGGGTAGAGCTTCATATAATTTTTTTTCAAAATGTCATTCGTTTTCGAGTTACAAGCCGTCAAAGTTCAATTTTTATTTTGGTTTTTTCGCCATATTGCATTTATATTTTTAACCAATCGAGTTGATATTTGGCACACAAATCGAGCTTTGCAGATTCTAAAATTTTTAAGACAAAAGTACTTTTTTTTAAATACCGCCTAGAGGCACTTTTCCTAAAACTTAAAATTTATTTACATCATAACTTTTTTATTTTGACAGATATCGCAAAGCTGGGGCGCCATTTTATAGACAATCAAAAACTTAAAAAACAAATTACTCTTTATTAAAGTTGATAAACCTCACCGTTTAGGCACCAATAGACATCAAAGTTTTCATCAACTTCAATCAAATTACCTACATACACACAGGGTGTCCAGTAACTCAACCGACAAACTTAACCAAACGATTCTACCAACAAAAAAATAAAGAAAAAAACTTCATATAAACATATGTCCTGAATGTCTTAGTTTTGAACTACAGGGTGTCAATAATTTAAAAAAAAGTTTTTTTTAAATATTTAACACACTGTAGTTCAAAAACTAAAATGTTTAGGACATATGTTATAAATTGAAGATATTTTCTTATTGTCTAGTACTGTTTGTCTTAAAATTTTTTAGAATCTGCAAGCTCAGGTTTGTGTGCCAAATATCCAACTGGATTGGTTAAAAATAAATGCAATATGGCAGAAAAAACCAAATAAAAAATTGAACTTTGAAGACTTGTAAGCTCGAAAATGAATGACATTTTGAAAAAAAAATTATATAGAAGCTTTACCCTTATTTTGTCAGAGTAGAATCACCCATAAGCATGCTTAAAACGCAATAAACTTTAGCTCTGCATAATCATAGTGGTCAGCAGGACCAAAAGCGATAGATTATACTCTTGTCATATTTCTTTCTCATGCGCTTTTTCACACTGCCATAAAGGCTGACTCTAGAGGTATATTTTAAGGCTTTGAATGGAATCCAAACAAACCCCTCTACCCCCTTACCACTCCATAAAAGAAACAAAGGTTTCTATGGAAAATATACTTTATTTTTCATTTTTGTTACATTAGTGGCACTATTTAAGATATTTTATATTAGTTTTATCAAAATGGATTACGAGGAATCTTTCAGCATTAATATCATCAATTGAAGTTCGTAAAAATTATACTTTTGTTCACATAGCTAGGTTAGGTGAATGAATATCACATATAATCACGAAAATTTAGAGTCACAGTTTCACAAATAGCCGACACTAGTCACAAACACTTTAAAACACACAAAAAACTCACATTAACGCGTTATTTTAACTTTCATCACGAATTCCCATAATATAAATATATTGTTTGGATTCCTTGCCTGCGTCGTGACGTCAGAACTAAATGCGCGTATTAGGGCCGTGTTAAATTTTACGAGCCATTTTTAGTCTGAAAGCTTCATTTTAAATATGTTTTATAAGCCTAGAAAAATATATATATCATGTTTAATGTGTTTTCTTAAGTGTCATTATGATTATTGTTATTATTTTTGTTTTAATTTGAAAGACTGTTATTGACACTAACTTATAATTTCTGTTGAAATTTAAAGAAACCAAGTAAGTTAATTTGTTTGAGGCAAATTTAACTAAACCAAAAGATAAATCTTTGCTATTGACATTTTGTTTTAATTTATAGGTTTATGGCAAAGAAAATCAGGGAAGACACGGGAGAAAAATTAGGAAACCTCCACCAGTTAAGGCTATTACTGGAGGAAACATCCACAATCCTGAAGAAATTATATTAACAGCTGATCGGCCATTTGTTAAAACCTTAAGAGCTCAATTTCATTATTAAAATTACCTAATAAAAATGTTAAATGTTTTTTTCCTGGTTATTTAAATGCTGGACTTAATTACTACTTTTCTGACATTTGATGCTTTATAACCCTATTATTGTATGCTTATAAAAGGATAAATAAAAAAGTAGACAATTTATTTTCACTTCTGACTTTCTGACACTGAAAAATTGGTTTCTATGCAACTTCAGAGATTGCTTGGCAACGATAAGTTCTTAATTTAAATGGAAAGATCTGCCTCTGTACAGTTTTGCATATTTTTCTGAGTTCCATACAAAAAAACCCATTTGTTAATTATACAGCAAATTCTATAAAGTTTTTGTGTGGAAAATTGAACACTACAAAAAACATCTCTTATATTCCTTTACTTTTTTGATAAATCTAACCATTAACAAGGTATTATTCAAGATTAAAGATTGAAGATTTATAAGAAATATAACTTTTTTTGTTTTAAATTTTGTAATTTACTGAAAAGTTTATTGACAGTTGAGTTTTTACTATTTCTATTGAAAATAAGTCGCTCTAAAAAAAGGTCTCCCATATGTTTTTGATAAATATAACTCTTTAAAAGGTATTCAAGGGTTAGAGATTAAAGGATTTTAAGAAAAATAACTTTTTGATTTAAATTTGTAATTTACTTAAAAGGTATAAGAAACCTATTTTGTAAAGCGTTTAATTTTCTATAGAAATAATAGAAAATTAATTGTTAATAATTATTTTTAGTAAGTAACAAAGTTTAAAACAAAAAAGTTTTTTTATTCTTCAATATTTAATCTTCAATATCTTTTAATGGTTAGAATTATCAAAAAATTATGGAAATCTTTTTGTAGAACGTTTAATTTTCTGCAAAAAAACTGTTCCAGAGTTTTGCTGTATAATTAACAATTGTGAGATATTATTATTTTTTGTATGGGACTGACAAAAATATGCAAAACTGTAATAAGGCGGATATTCCTATTAAAATTAAGAGCTCATAGTTAGCCAAGAATTTTTTGGAGGTGTCTGGGAACCAATTTTTCAGTGTCAAAAGTCAAAATAAAAATATTCGATTTTTTGACCCACCTTAGCTTAGAGTTCACAATGTGACTTTTGATAGTTCCTTGCTTACATGGTGTGACTCAAATTTTTAGTTTGAGATCTAAATGGCATCACTTACGTACCTCTTACCCTTTATATGTATAAACACAAAGAAAATGTATTACCCAAATTTGATTTCAATATTAAATTTAATTAATTAATAAATTAAACTAATACACTAATTAAGTTGTGGTGTAAATACTAATATACTAAAAACATTATTTAATAAATAAAAATAATTTACAAAATCTTTATACTAGTAGAAATTGCTGATTTTCCCAAACAATTCTTGTAACAAAGATACAATTGGGATTATGCATTTTCTTGTTAGCCCATTAATGCCAGAAATATCTTATTATTTGGGTATCTTTACTTTTTTAATTTTCCTGGGATAAACAAATTAGCAAAAACAGTAAGTTTTGGTCATTTGCCAAGTAGGTGTACTAGGCTGGGTCAAAAAATTGACTTTTTTAAAAAAATATAACGAAAATATTGTTCAAGGCGACAAAAAAATATTGTGAAGGTTTCACCCTTAATAATTTAGATTTTTGTGTGTACTTTATTCATTTTTTTGTCAAAGCAGTCTAACTATCGAATTAAAAATTATCTGCACAATATTCTTAGGAAATTAAGTTACCTACCAAAAATAAAAAATATAAATGTAAAAAATGGATTAATGTTTATAAAGCTTGATTATTCAGAAACGTTTGGCGAACATTTAAAAATTAAAGAAAATAGACCACTGTATACCAATTAAGGGCTCAAACCTTCATGATATATTTGTTATCACCTTGAACAAAAACAAATAGACACCCACGGTATGTTAGTATTTAGGCATTTAGCCTTCGTGGTTTGTCAAAGATAAAAAAAAATCAAATTAAGGAGCAGCAGTGTTGCAATTTGGTCAATCAGCTGATAAAAATGGGTATCTAGATCAAAAGTAGAATATTTACCATATTTACAGAAATATACGACTTTGGGTTTGCGTCTCGGCTAGAAGGAAGCACTTTTAAAAACAATTAAATTTTAGACAAAATAATAGGTATTAGAGTCTAAAAACCTAAATAAAATAAAGAGTAGTTACCAGCTAACGTTTCGCGTAATTTTGTATAGAGTGACAAAACGTAAGTTCTTGAATAATATTTACACTTAAACTGCAGGCATAACAAATCCGACTTTGCACGTTTTGCTTCATGGCAGAATTGTTTACGGAACCTATGATAACAACCACCAAAACAATTAGCACAAATTGTAGACTAATTCTTCTTGTATTTGTTATTGCATTTATTCAATAAATTATAAAAATTATTTAAAAAACACGATATTAACTGCCCCAACAACAAGAAAAACTTGACCATTCAATTGTCATGGACTCTTATACTAGTTCAAAATTATGCCGATGAGGGCTTTTTAACAATGTTGCAAGCCTAATTTGAATTATCTATAGTCGATTATTTTGACCCACGGTGCGTTCCACTAAGCATTCACAACGCTCAAAATGCTCCTTTTACCGTCGGCTCAAGGAGCATTTTGAGCGTTGTGAGCGCTTAGTGGAACGCACCCCAGTCTAAGGTGTTCCTCATCTTTCTCAAAATGTTTAACGACACATATCAAAATCTGTCAAAATGTAAAAATAATCTACCGTTAAATCCGGTCAGATCCGGTTGTGTTTTGTGTATGAAAAATCGTATGATGCACTAGCGTACCGGTGAGGGGAGGGGGATATGATGGGTATTAATGGATTAAAGCTTTAGATCATAAATTAATCCCAGGCGCATAAATACATATGGACATTAAGGAAATGTTTGTCAAAGACATATTTAAAATTTGATTTGATTTTGCATGGCAAACGTATAAAGCAAAAATAAATATGTGGTCAAATGGGAAAACAATTCTGGATTTAACAGAAATTAAAAAAATATGAGAAAAAGTTCAAACGTGGGTCCGCAACATGGGCGCCGCTGCCTGGATGAAATCCCGGGGGGCGGCACCAGGCAAGTGCAGAATTTTTTTTATTTAAAATTTCTTGTCGTTAAAATCGCTTTTTTTATAGGCGCAATTAGGTTGGGGGGCTAGGGAGTGCTTAGCTTCCCCCGAAACGGCGATTAGCCCGCCCAGTTATTAAACATTTAAAGTTTTTCAAAACCAAGCGGGCGCTGCGGGCGAATTTAACATGCAGCCTTCGTATTCCGAAAAAATCGCTCGCTCTCATGTCGCACGCCCGCTCTTTAGTCTGGCCGTTTACTGTGTGCTGAATTGGCTGAATGAACGTTCCATTGTGGCCGTTGTTGATGGCATGCTTAAAAACAAGTCATTTCATTCATTAAGCACATCTTTTGATTGATAATTACTTCTATGGGTTTAACGAGCATTAATTCGTAGAACTTTATTTAATGTTTAGAGTTTTACCTCTCTAACTACTTACTACGAATCACAAATCTCAAAGAAAGTATTACGTTACTGTCAAAATAGCTACATACAAGCTTTAGAAAAAACTAAATAAATCAAAAATTACCAACCAACCAAAAAAACCTTAAAATATAAAATTTTAAGAGTTGTCAACAAATAAAAGGTAATTTTCTAGAAACCTGCGGCAACTCCGATTTTAACGAAATTGGGTATATGGGGGTTTTTGGGGCTCTTATCACGAATCTGAAAGATTTTTTGGCGTGTCACAAAATATTTGATTTTCACCTTTTAAATCCTCGTTTTTCTTGTTTTTTTACATTATTTTTGCATTAAATTGCGTGGCTTTTCTTTGATAATGCGGCAACCATACATACACATAGAGCTTCATGGCACACTGGGATTGAAATGATTCAAAGTATAGCTATGCAATTTAATGCAAAAATAATGTAAAATACGTGAAAAAACGGGGTTTTAAAAGTAAAAATCAAATATTGTGTGCCACTTTAGCTTTAAATCAAGAATTGTGTGCAAAAGAAGGGGAATATTGTAAAAATAGGATTAGTAAAAATTTCAAGTCTGATGATGAATATCTCAAGGACGAAACGTTTCCGCCGAAAAATTCTGATTCGTGATCAGCGCCCCAAAAACCCGTTACTAAATTTCCAAAATCAGAGTTCTCCATTTTCTAGAAAATTACCAAAAACCCCGTATACCAAATTTTGTCAAAATCGGAGTTGCCGCAGGTTTCTAGAAAATTACCAATAAAATATGTAATTTTACTGGGACAGTCTGCACCAAAAAACATCTTATTTAACTTTTTTTTTTAGTTTATAAATAGCAACTATTTGCTTAATATTTTTGTGAGTGTGATACAATTACCCATATCCCGGGGGGCAAGAACAAAACGTTGCCGATTAAAAATTCTTTCAGCTTCGTGTCAACGACCCAAAAAACCTCCGTATGCCAAAAATCATCAAAATCGGCATGGTGTCAGATAAGTAAACAATTACCAAAAGTATATATCATAGTTTTGTATTCATAAAAAAAAGTTTTTGGTATTATTTTTTATATTTAAATAATTTTCAAAGAAAATATATGTAGGTGTAATATTTTTCTCAGTGTAGAATGCTATTAATATGCCACCAAACGGATTGTATCGATTTTCTGACGTCATATGACGTTTCTCCCTACCCCACCTTTTAATGCGACTCGGACTTGTTTTCAACCCAGAGATGGAAGAGAAACGATTTCGTAAAGTGTAGCCAAGGTGATTTTGATGTTTAGTTTTTGTGAATTTTGCGTTCAAAAGCAGCTAAACAAAGTTGGGTGAGTTAACTTCAGTATTTGTGCCATTCTGGAAACGAAGTTTTAACGCTTGCAGACCCGAGGTAGTTACCACGGGGCCACATATGGTGAAGTTGAAAAGTTCTTTGTTTTCGTCTGTCAGAAACCAAGTCGCGTCCATTTTGTGAAAGGAAAATCTGCGTTTTACCAGATATTAAAGTTTTTAAGCGCAAAATTCATGAGCTTGGCTTGTGATAATTTTAACTAAATACGGAATATTAGATTTATAAGAGTATATAAAGACTAAAGTATATACAACCGTCGATTTGTTTACATTTGTTGTGTATGTCCAAACGTTATAATGGCGATGACAAAGAGAAGCGATATCGGCGGTAAAATTGTCAGTCAGGGTAAAGCTCGAGGGACTAAATATCCAAAGCAGACCCCTCAAGGCTCACCCAGCCCCAATAATCAGGGTGGGTCTCCTGCAAGACTGTCTCCAGTTCCGGGGTCCCCAGTTCGTTCCCCTGTACCTGAACCTAGTCCTAGATCATCACCTGGACTTCTAGCTAGGCACTATGCTGGCTGTAAGTTTACAGAGCCACCATCAGCTTCAGCTCTCCCCTTGCCTCCTCAACATTGGGTACAAGTTAATCGTTCTGTGATGTTACCTTTCCAAGCTACTCCTATGCCGTGTGGTATTGAACAACATCATAGCTTTACCCAGCAGCTAAAGCTGCTCCTGAAGGTTCAGGCTTAATCCGAGGCAGTTTACATTTAGCGACGTCAGTCGATAAAAAAATTAAAAAAGACATTATCTTTATATATATATTTTTACGACGAGTGATCAGGTTGAGAAACCATGTATGTAATTAATTTTAGGGTTGTCCAAAGCGAGTGAACACGACAATATAAAAAATTGAAGTAAGAATAAACTTCAGTGCCATGCTAGCCATCTTATATTCGTGCATACGTAAGGAATAAGTACTGACATTAATTTCAATTGAGTTGTTCCTTTTTTTAAATTTAAAAACCAAATACTTTGCTACAACTATGTAAAAAAAAAAAATAAGAAAATGTATTGTTTTAGGTTTTTAGTTATTCTTTAAAACCATTCAACTGTTAACATGAATTACAAAGTTCTTGTAGTTTGCTGAAAGATTTAAAAAAAACAACTATAATTTAAAGCTTTATTTTTCTTTATAATTATGCTTTTTATTACATAATTGTAGAATTTTTTAGGTTAATAGGTTAAAAAAATCCTGCCAGTAATTATTACTTTATGCTTGCCTTAAGTGTTTAAAAGGTAAAAACTATTAATTGCTCGGAAGTGAAGGCATGCAATTTACATATTTTCATAATAATTATGTGGAACATCTCAAAAATCAAATAAATCAACATAATGTAACCAGCCAACATTTGGTTTGATTACTTTTTGTTGGTTTTTAATCTTAAATATACTTTATAAAGCATGATTGTTTCCAAAATTAACTTCAGAGTGAGTAGTGGTGGCGCCTCAGGCATTTAGAATTATTTGTAAATTAAGTTTTGTGCATTTAACCAAATACCTAGTACTAGGTACATTTACACTAACCAACAGTAGTGTTTATTCTTTTCAAAAATTTAATTTATTCAAAGTTTTTAAAATTAACTTTTAAAGTTTTTATTGATCTAATGACATATTTTTAAATGTAAACAATTCAATAGTTTATTATGTTAAAATAACGTAGACAAACCAAATTTATCTAATTTTTTAAAAATTGTTTGCAAAAACCGTTTTTAATTGCTTCAAAAATCATTCTAAAGTCTTTTAATGGTCTGTTTTCTTAACAAAATAAACATGTTTGAGAATTATGTAAGCTTGGTTTATCAATATATCCAGACCTTTTACTAAACTTTTTATATTAAGGACACAGCATTTCTGTAACTGACAGATTTTTTATGCTTCAAAATTACTTACTTTTCAAGTCTTTACTAGGTTTGTGTTGTTATTACATTTTTAACTTTCTAGAACAGTCAAAAACATAAATGTGGTACATTCGGAACTATAAAAATGTCTTGATATTCATGTTTTAGTAAATGACTAAAGCCAATATAGATGTACAAAAACTAATAAAAAATGAACCAGTACCATCCCAAATAAATCATTTTGGTTGGTATAGTATGACCAGAAATATAAGGTCATAAATTAAAAGCCCACTTATCATCAAGCAGTTGGGTTTTTACAGAGTTGTCAATTGGGTTGTAAAGCCGTTTTTGGCTAATATTTATTTAGGACCTTGTAATATTTCTGGTCCTACTTTACTGTTTTTTTTTTAGATTCAGACATTTATCAGTAATTTTGATTCACTAGATCTCTCACTTTAACTATAATAAATTGTTTTTTTGTTTTTTGTTAGGAAAACTAAAGGTCATAAAAGAACTTTAGATTGTTGTTAGAAAACCTAAAGTATGGTGTAAGCAAAAATTACTACAAACAATCTTTTTTTAGATTATGATAATAGTACTCATTAAGTGGATACTCGAAAACATTTTTGCTAATAAAGGTTTTTGTGATTAATTTTCACAGCAAAAGTTTGAGATAAACTAACTCACAATAACCTTTGTTAACTAAATAGTTTACTATGAAATTAAAAAATGTATTTTTTTTTGTTTGGAATGCAAATAATTATTTACAAATATCGATTGTAAATGAACTTTAAATAGGTGTGTTTAGCAAAACATAGTGATAGTATGAAATGTATAATTTAACACTAACAATGTTAAAGGTGTTCATAGATACATTTCTACAATGATACTATGTTTTAATTAATATTCAACTATTTAAGTCTGGTATAGCTATGCATTGTGACAAAAAAAATGTAAACTACTGAAATTTTAAAGAGTTTACCATTTCTCATGTGATATGTTTCTAATGGAGTTTTTCCTTTTTTTTTTAAATTTTAACTGCTTGTAATTATATAAACTGTCAGCAACATTCTCAGTTAAGGTGAAAAAATGTAATATATTATCAGCTAAATGGCTTTTGTTGGACTGAATTTTGTTCTTAGCATGTTTGAGGCCTAATACATGTTAAGTTATCGTATATTGTGGAAAAACTTTGGATAATTAACAAAGTTCTTGATTGTCCTGTTCAGCCGCCCTGTGATATGCAATCACAATTTTGAACTGTGATTGCTTTAGTTTTAGGTGTTTAGATATAGTGTTTAAAAAATAATTAGTCTATTCTCAATGTGATTTTTTGTTTTACTGTTAAAAATTGTAAGAGTATAAAATTTGAGTTTGTAATGAGTGCAATGCTCAAATCCGTGTGTGATAAATGTTAGTCGTTACGATTGTGCTATAACAAAGTAGCATTTGATTACCAATTATTTTCTGTTTCCAGCAAATGCTTCAATATATTCTCTTGCCTTTAGGCATGTACTGATTTTTTTATGAGCCTATATTGAAGCAAGTTATTGGTGACCAAAATTAAGCTTTAACTAGTGTTAGTGTTTTGGGTATTATTGCATATTTCTGTCAATTTAACAACTTATTTTTACAGTACAAATACTTGAATGCTATTTTGTTATCTTGATAAAAATATCTAAAATTCGTCAATTATGGCGCATATTTTTGTTAAAATGAAGTACAAAGTTGTATCGCTTTAAAATCATACATAATATTAATTATTCACTTAAAATTTTGTAAACATTTAACATCAATCCAATGTTTTTTTTTTTTTGATACTGATAATAATTTCATCATCATACTTACTTCAGGATTTCTTTATGTAATGTCTTAATCAAAAGTTACAGTTGCCTCCATTATATAAATGTTTACAAAATTTCGATTTTTTTATTCACTGACTTCAATTGGCTTTATTTTAGTTTAAAAAAAACTGAACACACTCTGATTGTATGAAGTGCAATATTCAGTTTTAAATTTCATTGTAGGGTAAATTTCTATTTTTAGGGATCCTAATTTGTATTTTAGGATGTTGCAATAGTATTTTTTGTTTTTTTACATGACAAAATTTAATGGTTTTGTTTTGATTTTTATTTTTGTGGGTTTAGGATCTCTAATAATAAGAAATTAGATAAGTTTTTGAATCTCAGATCTCATAATATTGTTAACTTTACAAATTTATCAATTGATTCAAAATTTATGTACATCATTTTGTCATCTTCATCCTTTATCTGTGATACCTACCTTACCTGAATTCCTTGTTCCTATCCAATTAAATTTTCTTAATATTGTTAAATTACACATTTTATGGTAAAACCTATTCTTTACCCAGGTAGCACAGGTCATTTAAGTACTATAGCAGTAATCAGTATTTCTAAAGTATTAACAGCAATAAACAATTTCATTCCATATTTTAAGTACTAAACTCAAACCATTTCATTTCATTTCTAAATTTCAAATTCTTTAAAATTCAAATTGTTTATGCTTTTTTATTGTAGAGGCTTCAAAAATTAGCCTTAAGCTTTTTGTGGAAAGAATGTGCTTAGAGGGAAAAGAATAGGTTGTCGCCTATCTAAATTTTTCTGTTTTGAGTATCATATGCTTTTCTTGTAAATCTGTTCTAATTTTACCTTTTTTGATATTCCTTTTCCTATCCTATTCTTCCTTTTCCTTTCCGGGGCTCCAACCCCACCCAAATATCTTAAAAAGAAAATCGTTAACATTTGGCCTAAGGCTAAAAGTTACAAAAATACCAACATGTAAGTATTCATTTTAGATTGGAGTGAAGACTACTTTTAAGAAACATTTATTTTTCTTTTGTTATTATCTTTCATGCTTTTCCTTGTAATCTTTTCTCTTACCATTTTTTTTATATCCCTTTTCCTGTCATATGCTTCCCTTTCCTGTCCAATGCTTCCTTTTTATTTCCAGGGCTCCTGCCCTACCCAAATATCTTAAAAGAAAATCGTTAACATTTGGCATATAGGCTAAAAGTTGCAAAAATTACCAACGTGTAAGTATTAATTTTAGATAAGTGAAGACTACTTTTTAGATTTTTTTTCCTTTTGTAATTATGTTTCATGCTTTTCTTGCAATGTTTTCTCTTACTATTTTTTTTATATCCCTTTTCTCTCCCAAGCTTCCTATTCATTTCCAGGGCTCCTGCCCTACCCAAATATCTTAAAAAGAAAATCATTTACATTTGGCCTAAGGCTAAAAGTTGTAAAAATTACCAACGTGTAAGTATTAATTTTAGATCGGTGAAGACTACTTTAAGAGAAGAAACATTTATTTTCCTTACCAAAAACAGCATCTGGGTATGAATCATAGCTTATTAAGTCATGTCTGCTTCTTAAATACCTGCTTTTTTAAGAACAGACAGCTTTACCACGTAAAGCCATTTAAAAAAACCGCTATAAAAATCAAATCTAATTTTGTTATACAACTACTATTAAAAAAATATACCATTAAGAAGTAGCTGTTTATTACACTTAGATGCTTAATATTTTTATACTTCGTAATATTTTAACAAAAAAAAGTGGTTTAAATTTACTCATAAAAAAATACACTTTTATGCAGTAGGCCTGAATAAATATTTTAAGCTTTCCTAAGAAATAGTGTAAGCAGGACTTTTTGTCATACAAGATATCTATACTCGTATTTTTTTTTGCATTTTATTAAATTAATTTTGTTGTAAAATTTAAGGCATAAAAATCACATAAAAATGCAGATTTTTGGCATAATAACCTTGCAAAATACTCTTAAAGCTATTTTTGTTAAAACTACCTACTTAACATTTTAATGTGTGATGTAGAAATACGTGTCTTACAAAAGTGAAATTTATTTAAATTATATAAATTTAAATAATTTGCAGTACATACGTCTTGTCATCTCTTATACAGGTTGATCAAACTTAAGTCGGCACTATTGCTAATTTTTTTATTATTGGAGTTACAAAGTCGGTTAAATTAGTGAAGTTGTAGTATTTTTTCGCTGATTAACGTGCTGCCAAACAGAAAAACAATTGAACATCGGGTTTTCGATTTGTTGCAAAAGTTTACTTTTTTTAAGTGTAACACCCTGTATATTAAAAACACCAGTTCAAAGATCAACTAAAAAGATTTAAAAATTCCAATTTTTAATAGTTTTGGAAATATGACCATCCTCAGGAATTTAATAGTAAACTGGCATTTTTTAAATAAAACACCCTGTATATCGCATCACCATTAAATACCTAGACATTTTTAAGAGCTTTAAGAAAATACCACATTAGCTTATAAAAGCGCTTTTTAAAACTTTAAAACGTCTTTGCCAACTAAGTATGGTTTTCATTTAAAAAAATGAAAGTTTATGTCGTAGCTCAAAAACGGAGTGCGACATTAAATATCGGATTTTACCTTTCTATTTAGAAGATAATTATTTACCAGTTTTCTCCTTACACTTTTTTTCTATTGTAAATATTAACTGAGATACAGAGAAAAACTTATTTGTGGAAAAACTTTTTTTTTTAATATCTATTAAGCCATTATTTTTTTGAACAAAACAAAAAGTGATCTTAACTAAGCTCTAAAAACTACAATTCTTTCCTCATTTTAACCATCTCTGTAGCTGCCGCGGTTTCCGAGATCCCTGTACTAAACATCGAAAAAAACTCACCCTGTATAAATAAACAACAATATTGAACTTCATATTTTAAATAATTGATCTTTAACAATGCATCCCAGAAATGTAAATTTGTTTGTGTTAATAATATTATTAATTTACAAAAATACAAGTTTATGTCGTAGCTCCAAAATGGACTACCTCAATACACTTGTCGCGTTGCCAAATGAGGAGGAAAGAGATTCGCGCCAGCGCAGCGGTTAATTTATATGCTAGATTTTTCATGGCGAATTTTACAAATAAGGAATAGAAATGAGAAAAATGAATTAAATAACAGTAATATGTTTTTTTATGTTTTATTATTTATTTTTGGTGAAGTGGCACTTCACTTACTACCTGAATAGCCGCCACTGACAAACATACAAGTGAAGGTAATAAAACCGTATTGAAAATGTAACGCTGAACATAGAATGTCGCGTCTTTGTTTTCTCTAATTTTTGGTGATATAAGCTTCACTCATGAGTCATGAGTTTTGTTTCCAATTTAAAAAATTCTTAATTTCAAACAAACCAAATTAGATAATGAGAAAGTAAAAAGTCATTTAGAAAATATTTATAGCTTATGTTTTTAAATTGGTAAACATTGATATTTTTAGGAAAAACAAAAGGTAGACACCTAGTACCCATTTAAACTCGTAGGAGTTTTTAAAACGCAATTTATTTGTAAAAAGATTTCGTTTATGAATATTTTCCTCCAGTTAAAAACGAAAATAAAAATATATCTATTAATAGTTTTTGTAGTATTAGTAATTATATAATTGCAAGGTTAACCAATTCAGGGATAAGTTGTTGCGATTTATTTTTAGTTATAACTAATTAACTTTCTTTATACCTGGCTTAACACTTGAGTTAATACATATACATATCCATGTATTTCAATTAATATTTAAAATTAAATTTATTTTGTACCAAAAATATTTTTTAAAGCTACACGTTCAGCCAGATTCACTGATGGTCTAACGCCTGTAGAACACTTACAGCTAGAGATTAGACAAAGTATGCCGACATGTAAATATTTCCCTGATATGGTGACGCAGCGGTCTCCTTTGTTGTTGCTTTTATTGCCTATGAACATAAGAATGAGCTAAATATATACAGGGCGATCATTCTTAAGTCGGCACTATTGCTAACTTGCTTATTATTTGAAATACGAACTCGGTTAAATTAATCCAGCTATAGTATTTTTTCCGCTGATTAACGTGATGCCAACAGGAAAACAGTTGAACATCGGGTTGTCGATTTAAATGTAATTTTTAAATGGAACACCCTGTGTATCATACCACCATTAGAAAATCTATTAAAAACTTTGAGAAAAGTCCGCATGTGATATATCCAATTTTTAATAGTTTCGGGAATATATGACCATTCTCGATAATTTACAAGCAAACTGGCATTTTTTTAAATGAAACACTCTGTAGATTATATTATCATTTAATAGATATTTTAAGGAGCTTTAAAAATACTACACTTAATATGTTGTATTGTTATTGGAAATATGGCAATCCAAATCTAAAAATAGTAGAAATAGTGACTAACGCACTAGGCTTCAAACAAACTATCCGCATTATAGGAAAGAATGTGTTGACGGCGTCCTGGTTTTCTGTTCGAACTACGGTAGCTAATGAGCGTTACGGTCAGACCGCGGACGAAGGGTACGGGAGTGCCGGTGTTTGTATTTTGCCACGGCTTTTAAGTGCGCATGTTCGTCCACCCACCGCGCGAGGTCGTAAAATCCGAAAACTGCTTCTTGCCACTGCGGATCTAAATGTAGGTTATCTATGACTTATATGCTTATTATTATTAATATTAAGTTCTTTATTTATCAACTTGTACTAATAATAAATGTTACAATACAGCTTTAATAATGTTATAGAAAATATATAAATAAAAATCGGTAAAAATACAAATACAACCTAATAAACGTCAAAATATATAAACACAATTAAGTCACTCAACAAAGTCAGTTATAACTATAAAAAAATTACAGAAATTTAAAAACAAATAAATACAAAGAGTAACACTACACAAAAATCCAACTAACAAAAAAATCCAATTTGAGGGTCAACAAAGTCAGAACCAAACAATTAAAGAATTAACCCAATAATAAAAGTTTAACGGATGAAAAGACAAGTTACAAAATCTTGCAAACTTTTAGGAAATATATATCTTATTATAACTATTATTATTAAATTCTTCATTTAGCACCAAGTACTAACTAATATAATTTTAATAAAATTATTTAAAAAAAGTATATAAATAAATATTGGTAAAATATACAGTTAAAAACCAATGAAATTAAAATAATAGAACAAAATTACAGTCTAAAACAACAAACCCGAGATCACGAGATAAAACGTCTTTTAATAAAATTATAAAGTCAGTCATCAGTAAATATAACCCCAAAAACTTAAAACTAATAAGAGGCATGACGTAAAGATACACAAAAAAATAACAAACAAAAATTCAGTTTTGGGACTTAGCAAAGTAGGACCAGTGCCGCATTTGCATATTTGCCGCCCGTAGGCTATTCATTTTAGCCGGCCCTAAATTCTTTTCCTTTTTCAATTGAGAAACAATGAAGAGGAAAAAAGGTCCTCACTTTCATTTCTACGAAGATGAAAATCGACATTAACTACTAAACAATTTATGAAATACAAAATCTCTCGCTCTAGGCTCCAGCCTACTCAGCCTGCTGGTAAATGCGGCACTGAGTAGGACCTAAAACAAATAAAAAAGTCAACACGAGAAAAAACATCAACTGACAAATTAAAAAGTCATAAAATGGTACATTCTTTTAGAAGATAGTGAATTGATAGTCTCAGTTTCTGAGGGAACTTATTAAAAGCATCCAAACCCTTAAAAAAGCGAATTTTGGTATATTTTTTTCGGTAAAATAAAGAAATCATTATAGCTAAAGAGCTGTAAATATAATGGAAATTTATTACCTATATAATTTTTAGATTTGGATTGCCATATTTTTTAAACAATAAGAATATACAGACATAGGTATAAAATGTGGTATTTTGTAAAAGTTCTTTAAAATATCTATTTATTGGTGATGTAATATACAGAGTATTTATTTAAAAAATGTCAGTTTACTATAACTTCCTGAGGATGGCCATATTTCCGAAAGTATTAAAAATTGGATAAATCACATGAAGGACTTTTTAAAAGTTCTTTGATAGATCTTTTGAATGGTAATATAATATAAGGGTTTTCTATTAAAAAAAAAAGTAAATTTTTTGCAATAAGCCGAAAACCCGATGTTGAATTGTTCTTTTGTTGGCAGCATGTTAATCAGCGAAACAGGTACAGTTTGCCAACTGAGTGAAGCCAGATGAAAGGAATGCGGAAAAAAACTGAAGTTGCTTGTAAGATGTTGCCAGATTTTCATCCTACTGCTGTGAACCTATTTTACACTTTTTTAAATCTAATATTTCATATTTTATAAAGTACTAGTTTACACCTTGTTATTGATTTATTTTTAATTCCCTAAAGAGATTTTATTTTATTGCTCTATTTTCTTAGAGGAACCGATTATACTATGCTTTAATATTTATATCGTCCCTAAAATATTTTTACATTCTTAATTTCCGACAACAAGGCTTCCCTACCAAGATAGCCACTCAAATAATGTTTACTGATTGGTTGCCGCTGGAACGAGCCTCCAAAGAGGTGGAGCCTCGCATCAACATAGACGGCGAATGGTTTGGAATTTATTGTACTTACCCGGGTTTTTAAATATTTGTTTCTTAGTAACAATTTTTAGTAGTAGTGGTTTTGTGTGGGTATTATAACGTAGAAATTTAATTCAGTATTTTGATTTTGTATCGCAATTAAAAAATAATTAAGGTAGGTATGTATGTAACTAAATAAAAAATTAAATAAATAAATCCGTTCTTCTTCAAGCTTTCACACTCATGCAATTTGCGCAAATTGACTTGTGCATACCATTTTGTGCAAATAAATTGGAGCATGTAAACGAAAATCCTTTACTTGACCAAGCTGGCTTGTGTAAAATCTGGATGGTCAGATAATTTGCATGCGGTTGGTGCAAATGTATGAACGTGTAAACGACATACAAATTTAAGACATGCGTAGTGAGTAAATAATAGTTGTATTGGCGTGATTTATTTATCATTTTCTGTTTGATGGGTCTTACTTATTATTTGTTATTTTTTGTGGTAATAATAATATAAGTAAAAAAAGTTTCTTTTGGAATTTATTAAGCTCTATTCTATAATTAAATGAATATGAAAGTAAGTAGTAACACCAGTTCATGCTAACAATTCGTCGTCGTACACCATTGTTTACTGATAAAAAAATTGTGCAAATAGACTTTACTTTAAAAACAAATGTAATAGTTTAGTCTAATTTGCGCAAATTGCATGAGCGAGAAAAACACCTTTACGTAGACATTTCTTGTTGGTTATAAAAAACTATTTTTTACGCCAGTCAAAATTATGGAAAAATCCTTTTAAAAGGCAAAATTATCCATGGCCAATTCAGATAAATAATTGCCAATATCTATAGAGTTTGCGATGAGAAAGGAACAAATAATACTTTAAAACTGCCTCTAAAAAGAAAACTTGATCGCGTTTCCCTTTATGTAGAAGTTTCTATTAACAGTGTCCGAAGAATCCACGGGAAAGATAAAGAACGTCGAAAGGAAAAATTTTCGATTTTTTTTTTGCGTTAGTACATTCGACTTTTTATTATCTTTATTTATAAATATTCACACAACGTTTGGACAGTTCTATCTCTGTCCGTTTTTAAGAGTGTAAACTATAAAACGGACAGAGATAGGACTACCCAAAACGTTGTGTGAAATGTTATAAATAAAGACAGTGGCAGCCTAAAATGAATTTGGTGTCACTAATGCTATTAATTATATAACTGAGATGCTATTCTCATAACAATTAAAACTATTTAGATCTTGGCAATTTCCACTATATTTTTAAAAATAAATTATTGCTTACATATTTTTTATCATATTTAAACTGTTTAGCAATCATTTATTCGCACGCCTCTGATTAGACTCAATAATGAACAGTAATATTTCCCCTGCCTTCTTGCGTCGTCTGGCTTGTTTCACTGGGCGAACTTTACTACAAATCTGAGTCGGTCTATATAGGGTCGCGACATTCGGCCATATTGCTTTTACGTGTGATGACGTCACATCTCCCATTTTTCGGCCATGTTGTTCAGTGCCGGAGATATACAGTTTATTGTATTATTAGAAAAATCGTTTACACAACAGTTTTTAATTATTATTAAGTTGTAAATTCTTTCACTTTAAATTAAAAACATTTGGAATTACATCTTTTAACCAATATCACTTTCAAAACCATGTAAAATGAAATTCGCAAATTCTAGACTTCACTGGATTGCTCATTAGCTTTGACTTTACCCATGCCAGTCTTGCCAACTTTTCTCGATGGGGTGCCCTTCTTTGCGTCCGCGACCTCGAACCGCCTAAAAGTTAAGGATGTGTCGCAACCTATTTCCAGTAGACAGTGTGTCCCAGGATAGGTGTTACAAGAGGACAAATGGACCAAAATTTTTTTGAATTTTAAAACGAAATTTTGAAAAACTAGTCGCATGGTCCAAAACTAATAAATACAAAATTTTACTCCAATTGGTATTATACAGGGCGAATTATAACTAAAAATAAGAAAAATGCCCAAGAGTTAACTACTTTAATGTTTAAAAAATAGAACAAATTGTAAATGTTGTAAAGAATTAAATTTTATAGTCATTTTTCATATTTTTAGTTATAACTCCTGTATATTACCAATCGAAGTAAAATTTTGTATTTAGCAGTTTTATACCATGCGACCAGTTTTTTCAAAAGAACGCATAAAAAACTCCAAAATTTTTGGTCCATTTGTCATCTTGTAACACCTATCCTGGGACACACAGTAAATACAAACTTGCTACAAATGTACTAATTTAAACAACTCTGTTTCTCCAATAATAAAAAAGTTAACAATGGTACCGATTTAAGTTGGATCACCCTGTATGTATAGCGATTTATTAATTTTCATAGGGAAAAGAAGATATTTTCTACTTTTAATGATTATGGTAAAAATATTTTACTTTAACGGAATATTCCCTGGAAAATGTTTTTAAAAATATGAAAGGTTACGCTCGTCTTGTAAGGACTATATACAGGGTGTCCGCTAATTAAGGGTACACAGAAAAACATATTTTAAAATTTTTTCGAGCATTTTTAATATATTTTGAATATTTTAGTGAAGTTCGGTATTTAGAGGTTTTTGAAAAACCATAAGAGATACAATAAAAATACTAAAAAAATACATTTCACTGAAGAACTTCTGCATTTACCTTTTTCTTATATCTTTTATGGTTTTTCCAAAATTATAGTGTTTAATTTTATATGGACACCCTGTACATAAACACACATTATGCATTTGCATAAATAATATTTTTATGTGTAAACTAGGGGATGTTAGCTACACTATTTAAATTTTTCTAAAACTTCCAACTTTTGTGCTTCTCCGTATGTACTCATCTAAGTAAACCAATAAACTTCCCTATTTTTTTTTTCACAAAAAAGGTATACTTTGTATGAATAGCTCCGACCAACATTTTTCAAAATATTTTCATTTAAGTGGTTTAGTGCAACCAAAAAGTATGCATTAAATCATGAAGCAAAGGTAGTTATGACTAATACGCTGTTTTTAAAGGCATTTTTTGGTTGCACTAAACCATTTAAATTTAAATATCTTGAAAACGGTTGCTCAGAGCCATTCTTACAAAATATACCTACTTTTGTGTAGAAAGCATAAAGGAGTTTACTGGTTTACTAAGATGGTACATACAGTGTAGCACAAAAAAGTTAGGACTTTTAGAAAAATTTAAATACTGTCATCCTGTTTTTTTGGTATTTATAAAATCCAATTTTTTTAATTTCTGCTAGCCCTGTATGCTACCACCAACGAAAATTGTTGTAAGGAAAAAAGTTGGTCGTCTTGTCAAAATGAAGCTACTCACGAAAAATTAACTTATATTAGTAATGACTTGAAAAATTTTCCAGGGATCCCTAACTATGAGGAATCAGGACCGCCGAGAGGGCGTGGAAGGCGGTACAAATTAGCCGAGGCCCGGACCGCATAGGGCGGCCCGCGCGGGATGAAAAACTTAGAGTAAGGACCTTATTTTTGTTCTTCAACTTTTTTGGGTAACACGTTTTTTTTTTTAATTAGGGGCCCTTAACTTTTACTTGTACCGGGGCCCAGCACGGCTCTCGGCGGCCCTGGAAACGGTGAATTATCTTAGCAACCGTTAAATATAAATGAACCAAATTTTGTCCGAAGGGGTAAGTAAACATGAAGAATTTAAAAATTATATTTCTAAGACTGCCAAAATTATAGCTTTCCCTCTAGGTTGGGAAATTTTATAGTTTTAAATGTGATTTCCATTTTTTATTATTGTAATCAATTGCTTGTATCAACTTTATTATGACCTGATATTATCGATTCTTTGCTCCTGTTAACGACCAGGTATGGTCAATTATCTCAAAAACGATCCAACCAAAATTCGTCAAAATTAGTACAGGGAAGTAACTGAACATTTTAAATTCGGGAATTGCATTTGCGATTTTTTATAATTAAATTTCTTTATTCCGTTTTCTTGACTTTTTTAAGGATCTTAAAAACGTTGCAATAATGCTATTTATGAATTTAGAACGTCCAGTTTCACCCCTGTATTAGTTGTGACGAATATTCGACGACTATCCGTTTTTGTATTAATTTAAAAATTCAAAGTTGACAGATTAAAAAACAGTAATATCAGGTCATAATAAAGTTGATACAAGCAATTGATTACAATAATGAAAAATTGGGTATTTCATTAAAAAAAATTAAATTCCCAACCTACAGGAAAAACTATAAACTTGGCAACCTTGCATATACAAATTTTTAAATCTTCATGTTCAGTTACCCCTTGGCACAAAATTTGGTTCATTTATATTTGACGATTGCTGAGATAATTCACCGTTCCGGTTTTCCCTGTATACAGTGTGTCCCAAATTGGGCCTAACATGTATAGGTAACTCGGGAACCATTAGAGCTACAGTGTTGCACCTTTAATTTAAGTCTCACAATAAGATTAAAAAAAAACATTTATTTTTCTGTTTTGGATAACCGTTTAATTGGACCATTTATTTTTGAAGAAACTCTGAATGGAGATAATAGGTATTTGCTACTCCTGCAAGAACAGATTTTACCATTAGAAATATATTTCCGCCAAATCAAATAAATAAATAGTTTGTGGTTCCAGCAAGACGGATGTCTAGCGCACAGTACCAGGGAGGTGATGAAGGTCTTTAGAAATACCTTTAATGACAACATAATCTCTAATAATGGGCTAATTGCTTGGCCAGCTAGATCACCGGACATCACACCCCGTAATTTTACCTAGGGGGCATTCAAAAATCAGGTGTACGAGTTTTTTCCGCCCGAAACTAGGCTGGAACTAGAACACAGAGCAGGGATGTGTTTGCTTCTATCAACCGAAACACGTTACGCCGAGTAACCCGCAAGGTGTTGGAAAAATGCGAGAAATATGTGTGGAAAATAGAGGAAGACATGTACTGTGATTTTATTGTCTTGTTTACTTATACATTTTTGTTTTACTGTTGTGTTTAATTGTTATCAGTTTAAGATAATATTAGGAAGTATTAATTTTTTCACTTTTTTTGTATAAGTTTTGAATATCGCTCTCAAAAAGATCCATGGGGTAACAAGTTTATCACTAAGAATTTTAAATATCTATGCAGGGGCGGTCATAAAAGGGGCCATACCCCCCATTTCATGACACATCCTTTTAACCGATTAAGTTTTTCTTACCCAAACATACTTAATTGCAAATATGGGAATTTTATGATGATAGGCCCCCCTCTGAAAGTTGATATGACCGCCCTTGTATCTATGGTTAGGTTGAGGCCGCTTCGGATGCGTATCATTTGTTTTTTATCGTTTTAAAGCTTAAGGAACCTAAAATCCTAGACTTGTGATACATCGAAAGCTTTGAAAGAGCTCTTTTCAGAAATGTAAAAATCCAATATGGGGTCCGTATGAAAATTCAAAGTTGGGGTAAATATCTCAAAAACAAATAAAGTTAGAAAAATATTTTTACTTAAATTTAATTCTTCTTTAAAAGGTGTTTTAATAATGTAATACCTAATCTTAAAACCGTAAAATTGGTAGTTTGCGAGCTACAAGCAAAAGTTAAAAATGCACCATTTTGGTTTTTCTTAATCATCTTAAAAACTATAAAAGATAAATAAAATCTGAAAGCAGACTTAATTTTGCAATTAAATTGTTTAAAACTTTCCCAATTTAATCAATACTGTAGCTCTAATGGTTCCCGAGTAACCAATACATGTAGGCCCAATTTGGAATAACTGTATACAAAGGACTAAATGGACTTTTTATTTAAAATTAATTACATTCTTTTATGCTGTTTTCTAATATTAACATTTAAATTATTTGTTTCAGAGTGCATTATTTTAACATACAATTTGCTTTGAGTGTTAATACTTCGGTCATTGAAGATTGAGAGATTTAGTGTATTCCTTTTATGCTCCAGAACCTCCCGGAACGACTCCATGAGTGTTCCTTTTACAATTTTTTGACATTTTTTCATGTTATAGAACCGTTCTTGACACTATTGACAGTTCAGAGAACGGTTCAAAACGGTTCTACGAGGTAAAAGGAATACACTAATTGAGTGTACCCAATAAGCTATACAGGGATATCCAAATTAAGTGTCCGTTATTGGTAACTTCGTAATTTCTCGACTCGAAATATAAAATAGTTTAAATTAGCAAACTATAGTAGCACTTTTAAGACTAAAAGATTAGAAAAAAGAACTGACAATCGGGTTTTTGAGTTATAAAGCAAAATAACCTTTTTCTTTTAAATGGAACACCCTGTTTATTTTACCACCATTAGAAAAAAATTCAAAATCCTTTAAAAAAATTCCACATATGATATATCCAATTTTTCATAGTTTCGGAAATATGGCCACCCTCAAGAGTTTGATAGTAAACTAGATTTTTTTATATACAACACCCTTTATATTGCATCATCGTTAAAAACAGGGGCGATCATATCAACTTTCCGAGGGGGCCATATTATCATTTAATGCCCATATTTGCAATTAGGGGTGTTTAGGTAAAAAAATTAATCTGTTTCAAAGGATGTGGCATAAAGATTGGGGGCCATGCCCCCTCTTCATGCCCCTGGGTAAAAGGTATTTTACAGAACATTAAAAATTTAAATTTTTATTACATTTCTTTTACTTACATAAATTATCGAAAGTCACTAACTTGAAAAATTATTAAAATTAAAATATAAATTAATTACGAAAACAGCTTGCGTATGTTTATTTTTGGTAGGGAATATAGCTATAGAGTTAAATGTATGATTTTTAATTGCTAATATTTCAAAATTTCCTCGATATAAAGGACATTAAGTAAGTTTATCCAAAATTAAAAGATATTGTACGAAAATTGTTTTACCATGGAACGTCTTTAAGGCGGCCCCCAGACGATCAATTATATTGCACAATATTTACGTATTATGCAGTATAATCAATCGACTAGGGCTAATATTGAAGATTGCACAATGATTGAACAAAAGTTCGGCCAAGTTTAATTTTTATTCCATCATATTATTTTTTCATTGCATCGTGTAGGGTCAGTATTGTGCAATACTATCAAATAAAACAATCATCCGCAGGCGCGGCGAGTTTTCAGATTTTAAATGGGTTCCATTTGTCAAAAACTTTTGAAGAACAAAAAAAAAGAAAAAAAAGGTAATTTTTCCTTGAAAATACCAAGTTATTACTTATTTAGTTTTACTGATTAGTGGATAGTGATTAAAAGTTAAAAAAAAATGTTCTCTACTCATACGCATTGCACCCATACATATCACCTCTTTGGGCGCATCATTGGCCCCCGTGCACTGAACACGCACAGTTCGTCATATTGTGCAATATAATTGAAAATTTGTATTCAAAGCGCCATTCAATCTTATTGAGGAATAAGATTACTACCAATAGGTATATTTAGCTACTGTCAATACTGTATGATACATTTCAGCATAAAATGAATAAGGGTATCTAAAAAGGTGTTTCTTTTTTTTTGTCACTCAGTATATTTGGGTACTTTACTCGTTATGTTCTATTATTTTGAAGAAATGTGCCCGAGTCTTTATTAAGAAAACCAGTTAGGGTACCATGCCAAAAATAGGTTTTTTTATTTCTAAAAGTATGTTTCGAGTGTTGGCGAAAAATTTTGTGAGGATGTAAACAACATCTAAATTGTTTTGTATTATTAAACCAAAACTGCGTCGCATTGTGGCTAAAATTAGCTATCTTTGGTTTTATTTATAAAGTACTATATTTACTTCGGTGATATTTGTTAATTGTTTCTAGACATATTATTTATTGAATATTTTTACATGACTTAATAAAATAAAATGTCGATATACCTACATACATAAATATTTTTTTTCTTTTACCATCCTTTTTTGGTATCAATACCGTTTCGGTGCTTTTAACTTTAAAACACCACACATTTAACTTGAAAGAAAAATGTATAATATGTAGGTGTTAGATTCTTGATGTAGAGGAGGTACGGAAGGCCCCTGTCACTTAAGCTAATTTTGCTAATTTAAACATTGTGTCAGGTGTCAGAAAATCAAGAAAGTTGCTCAAATTCATTTTTATATTAAAGTATAATAAATACTTAATAGAAGTAAGTAATTGCATAAGTTAATGTTTTTGGTAAAAAAAACTTTGTTTTAAGACCCCTGCTTTTAAGGCTGATGCTTCTTTTATTGCTTTATGACAACTATTATCGTTGGTAATTGTCTAGAAAGTTGCGGCAACTCCGATTTTGACGAAATTTGGTATACGAGGGTCTTCTGGGGTGATGATCACGTATCTGAAAGATTTTTTGACGGAAACGTTTGTTCTCGAGATATTCATCATCAAAATTGAAATTCAAACTATCCTTATTTTTACTATATTCTCCTTTTCTTTTAACACGCTTTTATTAGTTTGGGTTGTAACTATCTATCTATCTATCTATATCTATCTATGTAACGGAATCTTTGAGCCCACTTTTACCAACTTCCAGCGATTCAATTTCTTTGAAACTCTTTGCACACGTATCAAGGACCGATGACAATGCACAATTTAAAAACAGTATCCCGTTATCCTGATTGGGGACCGCCAGATAAATAAATTCCTTTACAGATCCTCTGTGTTTCTTGGACAAATGGCGAAGGAATTTTTAATGAATAAACTGGAGCATTTATTTTTAAAAACTAATTGATATATCGAACTAAAAAATGAAAAATAAATAATAGTTTAAAAACTAAAAACACACCTTTATATGTAACCGAACTAAAAAATTAGAAAATAATTTTTCATTACAAAGAGTTTGTCACTTCAGAATAAAAGCGTGGGGTGCTTAATATATTAAATGTTATAATTATTCTATTTGCAAATATCTATGAGGGAAAAGTTATGAAAAATAGTAAATGCACCCCACGCTTTTTACTCTAGTGACAAACTCTTTGTAATGAAAAATTATTTTCTAATTTTTAGTTCGGTTGCATATAAAAGCGTGTTTTTTTTAGTTTTTTTAAACTATTATTTATTGTACTAAATTTCCGATATAACACCAAATTTGCACACAATATTTCGTTTACCATTAAAAACCTTTTAAAACATGTTTTTTTTATTGATTTTAAGCCTTTTTTTTAATAATATAAAAGGTTTCCTTTAAATAAAGTCGCCATGTTTAAAATCATTTTACACATAGGTGTATGCGTGGTTGCTGCCTTTTAGGGCTTAAAATATTTGGAATTTAATGAAAAACGTGTAAAATAACTAAAAAAGAGGTTTTTAAGAATGTTCATAAAATATTGTGTGCCTATTTAGTGTTATATCAAAAATTTTCTGCAAAAGAAGGCCGAATATAGTGAAACTATAATAATTTGAATTTCAACTTTGACATGATGAATATCTCAAGAATGAAACTTTGCCGAAAAAAAAAAATGTTTTAGATCAGCGCCCCAAAAACCCCCGAATACCAAATTTTGTTGTAATCGAAGTTGGCGCCAACTTTCGTAGAGAATTACCCTATCGTTTTAAAAGTATTCTACAACATTAACAGTTTTTTTGACCAAACTGGAAATTTTCAAAATTAGATAAAAAAAAAGTATTTTTGACGTTAACTTAATTTGAATGTGTCAAGCTACGACTGCATCTTTTTTTTCTAGTAATATTTTGTTTCATCTCGTTTGGTTATGTTAGAAAAAGAAAAAGTTTTCGCTGGGGTAATATTCCTACTATAATTGCGGGGCGCCAAGTAATGGGTGCGACCGCTTCCTTCGCCCCTGTGGCTATGCCACTGCGGCTTAGCTCGCTATACAACGGGATCAGGGCCCTCTTCTTGGTCATTCGCATCTTTTACGATCGATCGCATCGCATGATCATGATCCATAATAGTTCCGCTGGACCAAAGTGGACCATTTCTTTTTTTTTTTTAAATGTTTCATTAAAACATACCTATAAATATTAAGTAATTTTCTATTACTTATTTAGTAAACATGTTTTTTATACTCTTGGTTTAACACGTACTTAAATATGTAATGTGCGTCATATCCTCTTATTTATGGACACCAGAATTATAATATAATTTATCTATTTTGGCACGTTCGTGCATATCTCGATGTTGCTAGTCTAAGCGCTTCTGTTTATTATTTCTAAAATATACTGTATATAAATGGTTTGTTATAATATGTTACGTATTATCTTTGTTTTAAATAATTTATAATACAGTGACCGCGATCCGTTATAAATGTTGAATTATATAAAAAAAAAAACTTATTTATTTCTGATTTCTAAGTGAAAACTACCTTTCTTTTTAAACTTAGAAAAAATATTATCTGAAAATCTTATTTAGACTTAAAAGTTATGCCATGTTTTAAAAAGCAGATCTATTAAAATTAAAAAAACTTACTTATCCAACTTATCCCATATAGAAATTAGATCAAACCAAATTCAATTCTCATTTCTCTCAATCTCTCTCAATTCTCATAGGGCTGAGGGGCTTAGCCCCAAAAAAAAAATTAGACAAAAGTTAACCCCCCAAAATTCCCAGTATCAAGCTGAAACTATGTGACTAAAACCTAAAGCGATAAGAGAAAGCCGATTTTTATGTCAATAGTGCCACTTTTACCTAACTGTAGGTCATTTTTGCGCAGTACTGACAAATAAATCCCTTTATCTTTCCTAATTTTACGCAAAGTCTCAAAGCTTGCCACATACCCTTCGGGATTACCAAGACTCCAGCCCCCCTAAAAACCGAAGCAAAATGGGCCTATGATAATCCTTATTGTCCTTAAATTTCAAAAAAATAACAAAACAATCTATTTTCTCTCTCTTTTCGTTTAAATAAGGGTAAAATTCCCTTTGGATTAATAGAGAAATATTGCACAGTAAAATAAGACCAGGCACTAATAATACCGGCCTTATTTTGACATCTGAGCTTGCGCAGATGCATGGAGAACTCCTTAATAAGGATAGTGCCTGGCTTTATTTATGTCGGTTTTTGGTCGTGCCTTATTTTGGTCTTATTTTAACTTCGTAACTGTTCGTCTAACTGAACAGCTGCCGTTGCCCACAAAGTCGAAAAGTTTTTAGAAGAAAAATACCTAAAACCTTGCTTTTCAAATGTATTTCTGGAATTGTGTAAAACAAAACCCTACAACACAAAACAATAAAGAAACACAACTAAAATTTTGCCCTTTTTTATAATGGTACTGTCAACCTGATTTTGCAATAACTCTAAATTATGGGTACAAGTACTATTTAAATCAAGCGCAGTATTATAATAATTTCCGAGCTTAATAAGGCAGCTTGCAATAATTCTCTAATGTTTCACATAGTTTTTATCTTAAAAATCCGAGTAGGGCCTCTGACACGATACTAAGCGTCATCAGCGTTGAGCGGCTGATTTAAAAATCAAGTTCTCTTTATTCTCGCATAAAGATCACATTTTCCGCTCAACGCTGGCCGCTGACGCTCAGTATCGTGTCAGAGGCATTACTCTTTAAAATTATAAATTTATTTTTATGATTTTCTATTTCAATGTTCAAATTAAACTTTATTGGGATTAAGAATTCAAAAGTTCATAGAAGTTAAAAATAGTAATTTATGTAACAAGTGCATAAAGTGATACTTTTTTTCCCGAGATGGGAAGTTTGACAGCACGAGCCTTTGGCCGGAGAGCCCATGAGTAAAGGATGCTATGCATGTGTTATGCACATTTTCGCACGTTGCATACTACATTTTTTCCACGACCGTATAAAATTTCCCAAATTACCACCATACAAAAAAAATCTTAGTTTCCTTATTTTTCAAAGACAATTATCCTCTTCATAACAATGCCGTTATGATTCAATTTTAAGAAAATTGTATGTACTTACTTGTATAAATAGTACTAAAACATAATAAATTCCTTTTTTATTTCTCTAGTTATCCAAATTCATTATTTCTACTAATTTTAAATAATTACCATTAAATTTATTCACAAACTGTAAAATTTTAAAACTAGTGATACATGAACTAAAAAAATAATCACGAAATCAAAGGTAATTTGACCGTTTGTTTCAGTTGATGTCGCGTTTACTGTTACATTGTATAAATTAATATTTAAGTTTATTGTAGTACGCATGGAAACAAAACACTAGTTCAAAGTGTGAATAAAAGCTTGGAAGTGTTAAAAATAGTTATTTTTAACACTTTATGTAATAGTACTAGAACGAATTACTTTATCTTCATGGTAACGATTAAAAAACAGCATTTTCGGTCGTAGAAAAAAGTATTTGAGGATTAATCATCATGTACAATAGTGGTTACTGTTTGGGAATCAGTCCTGTTTGTAACCCAAAAAAAAAAAAAAAATAAATAAATAATCAAAAGACAAAGAAAAATGCGATAAGACGAAAATTATGTAAAAATTATTCTTGACATGACATTTACATATCTTGTTTTTTTCTTTAAGCCCTTCAATTAAAAATTATCCCACTTCTTAGGTCTTTCATTTTGCAATAAATTAAGGAAAATTTGTAAAAAAGGTGTCGATGTCGGTCAAAGGTTAATATGACCTAATGCAATTTTAAAGTCGAGGATTTTTAGTGTACGCATTAAAAATTTATTGCAGCAGTTATTTATTATGGCTAATAAAAGTCCCGATTATTTTACAGGTTAAAATTTATTACTGCAATTTAAGGTTTACCAAGTTACATATACATATTTTGTAAATTACTTCTGTATTAAGTGCTTAAAAAAATAAAATAAAATAAATACATCATGTAATAACAAGTGGCGCTGATATCTTTCTGTGTTTTTGATATTCTAATGTCTAAACACTTAACTAAACGTCTAGTTATTTATCCGTATATCTAAAAGCTGCGTCCAGACTTGCAAAATTCGCCAAACATTCGTCCAAACAAATCAACCTATTTTCGCGCTTCTTTGATGTAAAAACCGACAAGCTCTGAATCACCGCGGAATCATTCACCAAGCCTTTAAAACGATGTGAATTCCGTCCTCGTCTGGACTATATGTGGGGGCTATGTGGCCAGGGCCGTATTAACTCCTATGAGGCGCCCTAGGCTACAAGTCCCAGAGCGCCTATTTTGGGTGACAAAAAAAAAATTAAGAGCAAAAAAAAAGGTCCTTTCCTCCGTTGCGCCTATTTCATTTATTTCCAAAGCACCTTATTCACAGAGGAATTTCTTCTAATTACTCCCCTGTCTGGCGCCTATTTTTTCATGGCGCCCTAGGCTGTAGCCTAGTCAGCTCTAATGGATAATACGGCACTGTATGTGGCGCACTATTCGGCGTGGCGAATTGTTGCAAGTTTGGACGCAGCATAATATTCTAAGAAAAATATGTAAATAAAACGAAAAAGCTTAAAAAAATATTAATTTAGATTTTAATAGACGGAGGGAGCCAAGGCAAGGATATAGGCCGAGTTTATAAATCAGAATTTATTTTAGCATTAGTATTAGCTTTGTTCGCGGGTTTGATTCTGAACCGGTTCTGGGACTATTCGCATGCGCAGTGAACAAAGCAGTGTTTGCGGTTAGTAAAATCCTGAATTTTTAGTAACAGTTCTGTGTTCGCGGGTTACAATGGAATCAGTTCGTTACCGGTTCGTAACCTGATTAGCAGTTCTGGAATTTTTGTTGGAACTAAAAGTTCGGAATGCGCATTGTCGACATGGTCAGCTGTTTCCTGTTTTTGAGGTACAGAAATAAACCGTTGTATTACAGTTTAT